>JAKTVF010000076.1:0-23485 GCA_030557055.1 Candida tetrigidarum
CATATTTTTTCCATATTGAAGAATTCGTTTTTCCGGATCGATCACGATTTGTCCCACCAACCCAACTTGATGAACCAGGGCTCAACAGCGACAGTGGCGACAATAATAGACAATTACATTGTGGTTGCCAATACCGGGGATTCTCGATGCATTGTGTCCAAAAATGGAACAGCGAAACCATTATCATTCGACCATAAACCGAGCACGATGGGTGAGAGAGTAAGAATCGAGAATAGCAATGGTTACATACTAAATAATAGAATCAATGAGGTATTGGCATTATCTCGAGCATTTGGAGACTTTAAGTTTAAGTTGCCATATTTATCCAGTTCAAGAAATAAGTACATTATTGAAAACCAAAAAAAATTGGGCGACAAGTTGATCACGTTGCCACCAGAATTGTTCCAAGTTAGTGTTGAGCCAGATATTATGGTGTATGATATGTCGGTTTTGGAAACCCCGGAGTTTATTGTACTTGCGTGCGATGGGATTTGGGACTGTTTTAAGAATGACCAACTAGTCAAGTTGATCCGTCAAAAATTGAGTTTAGGCTGGAAGTTAAACAAGATTGTTGAGTATATATTGAATGACAGTTTAACCATGGCAAACAACTACACCGGAATTGGGTTTGATAACATGACGTTGATCATCATCGCAATCCATAACAAGGAAGGTGAAACCATTGATGCCTGGTATGAGAAAATGGCTGCAAAGGTGCTCAAAGAGAAAGGATTATCTAGTTAATTAGAGTGATAGACATTAGAGAGAGACGCACACACACAAGGAAAGACGGGAGGGTATAGTGGTTATATATGGACCAGTAAATGAAAGGACCCTGAGTTGATGAGAAATAATGAATATTAATGATCTACGATATGTTTGGTTTTTTTATTTAATTTTTTATTTTAATTTTATTTTTTTTATAATTAATTTTTAGGTTTATTAATTTACATACAGAATAGAATACACGAGATAAGTATTCAGAACAATGATTTAAACTACTCCTCAGGACCCAGATGATTGATCATCTCATGGACCTGTCAAAAATATAAAAGAAAATAAAAAGAAAAAGGAAAAGACATGCGATTTGGACACTGATAACTTATATGTACATGTATACAAAAAATCACACGATAATCGTCATAGGTCAGTATTTTTTTTTTTCTGTTATTGCGTGCCAGCATCAGCCGTGGAATGTGCTGGTTCTGTCGGCAAGAGGGGATTTGCGTGCGAAGAACTCTAATCTTTTTTTTTTTTTAACTCGCTCCCTTAATCAATCTTTTTTTTTCTTTTGAATTCCAATGAAACCATTCGATTTTTTTTTTTTCTGTCTGTCCTTTTTTTTTTGGCGTGTTCTCTGGCTGAGTTTACCTTCTGCAATTTTTTTTTCCCCTTCTTCTTTGACACTCTTCCGTTGTTTATATTGGTAAATATTGATTGGTCCCTATAGTCATATACACAAGCATACACATTCCTCATTCTTAATTGCATCTTTGGTGGTCTCACATCATTTTACTTCATTTTGGTTCACTTCACTTCATTTCATTTTATTTCTCTTTTGTTTAAAGTGGCATCCCAGTCCATCTATCATATTATTATTATTACTACTACTTGCATTATTCATTAGACCAAAACACTTGTAATCCACAACCATGACAGATATAGAACCATACGTCGATCCTATAATATCGTTGATACAGGATCCAAACTTGAGTAAAGACAAATTCAAATCCTCGCAACTAATCCATCTAATCCAGGAGATATCGGAGAGAAGAATAAACAAACTATGTTCGACTTCGTTCAAGATTCTACAAACCTTAGAAAACATTCAGCTAAAGTTCAAAAGTTGGGAATTCTTATCGTTAGACTTTAATTCAGACAACCATTTCAATAATCTGGATGACAAGATCAAGGACTTTAATGCTGGGGTGGCCCATAAAGTTATGATTGCTTGTTCGGAGATAAATGTCAAAATCGCGAAGATATCCTCAGATATCGATATCATCAGTAAAAATTCCAAAACGTTGGCACCAAGAGACTTGATGAGTGATGCAGGAACAATGTTGACATCCTTGCTACTACGAATTATCAAGTTGAAAAATGACGTTGTTGAGCAACTTAGCATTGCATATTCCAAGAGTAAATTAATCATCATTGGAGAAGAATTGGAAATGTGGGAAGACGAAAACACGGTGATGTATTATAAATCCTTTATCTCGGCCCTACTACAGCAGTTGAATGATGCCGTGGAGCAAGGTGATTTTGACGCCAAGTATGAATGCTTAGCGGTGATCAATGATTTAGAACAAATGTTTGAGAAATTCAGAGTGGAGAAATTGATTGACGAGTCATTGGAAGAGAGTCGACTTGTAGAGGAACAACACCAGAAACAAAAAGAGGAAGAAACCAAACTACAACGACAATTCCAATACGAGGACGACGACGTTCATATAGATTCTGAATCCGATTTCTTTGGCGCTAAGAATGATAGTCCTCCAGAAGATTCATTTTCAGAATACTCATCGTTTTCTTCATCACCACAACTACCAATGGTTCGTTCAATTACGGGTCAGAAAGATCAAGATTCAGTTGGTAATTATCAAGGTAGTATCACGGATGAGTTGCCATATTTGATGACCGCATTTAGCTCAGCCAAAAACTTTGAAATGGACGTGAATAATTACAAGATTGAAGAAGAAAAAGAAAACAAACCTGTCAAGCAGCTGAAATCATCCTTGCATAAACAACAACTTCACCAAAACCAGAAACAGAAACACTTGCCACAGCAGCAACAACAACAACAACAACAGACCCAGCATAAGAAACCATTTTTCCACAAAACAAATCTTCCAGAATCTTCACTTTACGCATCAAGTAATGTAATAAATCCACCGTTATATTCGAATTCAGTTCTAAGAACTTTTGGCATAAAACCACAAGTCATAAACGTTCCTGAGGAGTCTGTGGCTGGGGAGAAGAAAAAGAAAAACAACCCACAGTTACTACTCACAGAAGAGAATGTTTCACATTTAGATTTTATAGATTGATCAGTGATTAACAATTTTGCATGATAATAAATGGAAATAATAATAATAATAATAATAAAAACAATAATTTAAAGAAGAATAAAAAAATAAAAATACCGAAATATACATTATCATCTATAGAAATTTTAGCTTCTTGAATTCTTTTGAGGATTACATTTGTACAATTCTTTGACAAAGCTTTCCCCCCAGAACCCTGAAGTGTATTTGGAAATATAATTGAATAGTTTCTGGAAATTGAATTCTCTCTTTTCTTGAGGCAAAGTCAAACTTTCTTTGATAGCATCGCTTAGATCTTCAGTATTCCATGGGTTGACAATCAAAGCACCGTTCAATGATTGTGCAGCACCAGCAAACTCTGACAAGATCAACACCCCTTTACGATCTTGCTGACATGCAATGTATTCGTAACTGACTAAATTCATACCGTCTCTAGTGGAACTGACCAAACAAACATCACTTATGTTGTATAAACTGATCAATTCGTCAAACGGGATGGATTTATGCATATAATGTATTGGAACAAACTCAACAGTACCAAATTGACCATTTATTCTACCAACCAACTCGTTGACTGTACTTCTTAAACTTTGATACTCTTCAACATCTCCTCTGGATGGAACAGCAACTTGTACCAAAACAACTTTACCTATCCATTCGGGGTTCTCGTTCAAGAAGACTTCAAATGCATGCAATTTTTGAGGAACACCTTTAATATAATCCAATCTGTCGACACCAACAATGACTTTAACATTTTTAAATTTCGACTTCAATTGCTTGATACGTTCAACAACACTGTCTTTCTGTAATCCCTCAATGAAATTGTCGACGTCTATACCAATTGGGAATGCCCCAATGCTGATTGATCTTCCTTTGTACTTGATACCATTTGGCAAGGTACTGACGTTGGGGACAATTCTTGAAACGGAACTGATGAAATGACGGGCGTAATCATATGTGTGGAAACCAATCAAGTCACAACTTAAGACCCCTTCCAAAATCTCTTTACGAACTGGCAAAATTCTGTAGATTTCGGATGACGGGAAAGGTGTATGCAAAAAAAATCCAATCTTGATATTCTTTTTCCGGTTGCCAATCTCCTGTCTTAACATCTCTGGTAACAACATCAAGTGATAGTCGTGGACCCAGATCATATCGTCATCATCAACCTGTTCAGCAATTTCAACAGCAAATTTTTTGTTTGCTTCGATATAGGCAGCCCAGGCATTCTCATCGAAATTCATTTCCCCAGGGTGATAATGGAAAAGTGGCCACAAGATACTATTGGAGAAACCATTGTAATGCAAATCAGCAATTGTATCACTCAAGTAAATAGCAGTACAATTAAACTTTGTCTTCAAATCATTGTTGACTCTCTTTTGTTCATCATCAGGGATCTCCAATCCTGGCCAACCATACCATTGGAATTCGGTGGTTTTCTTCAATCCCTGTAAAGCCGTGACTAGCCCCCCAGAAGACATTGAGTAATCATAAGATCCATTTTCTGATCTTTTAATGGTGACTGGCAATCTGTTGGAAACAACTAACACTTTTCCTTGAACCATGCTGTAAATTTTTAATGAATTGTTGACGAAATGGAGTGGTAGGAAGCAATAAAGTTTAGGGTGAACCAAATCCAAATAGCACAAAAAAAAAAATGTAAGGGAAAAAAAAAACAAAAAAAAAAAAAAAAAAAAAAAAAAAAAAAAAAAAAAAAAAAAAGAAAACCAAGAAATTATCTCACGGGAACAAAATTGCTGTCGGAGTCCGTGGTATAATTGCTAAAGGGGGAAAGATAGTGGAGGACAAAGTAAGGGATCAGGAAAAACAATATTGAACCGAGAATTTAAAACGAGGCATGGAAGCAATTTAAAAAAAAAAATTGGGTAACAATAGTAGTTAAGAAGTGATAACAGGAACGCGTAATTTGATTGCTTGCTTGCTGGATATATGGTCAATACGACCAAACTAGAGGTAAAATTGCTGAGTGGTTATCATTAATAAGGAATTGAGATCAAATTGAAGTTGATAAGGATGTAGGGACAAACAAAAGTAACACTACAGACCAAAAATATAGGTGTGGTCCAAGTGGGCAACAATTGCTACCACCACCAACAACACCAGCAACCACTAATAATACAACTTCCTCTACATAAATACACAGCTCTTACACCACGTTGGTCAGCCTGTCCTTTGTTCTGAACTGAAAAAGAACACCAAAAATAAAAGCAAAAAAAAATATCGACAACGGCAGGATTCGAACCTGCGCGGGCAAAGCCCAAAAGATGTTTAGTAAGTTCTGAACTTCAGATCATTCTAATCTTTCTCCTTAACCACTCGGACACGTTGCCTGTTTGTGATTTTTGAAATCGGGCGGTCCTTCAGAAGATTTTGACAACAAGCCTCTGCACCCACAAGACCATTTGCAATATTTCAATAGTCTGTGTATTCTGTATTGAGCCAATGCTATTACTGCGTGTAGACTCGACGTTATGTCTGTTTTCCTTACTAATGGAAAGTTAAACCCCGCAGCATTAGAGATTACTACACCTTAGTTTACTAAGTTGTCTTTAGCTGTAGAAATGTGTATATATTCTAGCATCTAACACCTATCATCTACTGTCTATTTCATCTACTTCCTCTACTCAGAAGCCTTCTTGAGTCTGAAGATGAACGGGAAACCTTCAATGAGGTGCATCACGTACCATGCCCATCTGTGGTTGTCTGGAACTCTGTACTTTCTGAGGTGTCCCTTGGTGACCAACAACACTTCGGCCAAGTGAGTGGTAAACAACCCAATAATGTACTTGAGAGCGTTGGATTCGACATGCTGGTACACGGTGAATGCTTGTGGTGGCAAGTAGCCTGCGATCTTCTTGAAAATGGAAACGTTGTTGTACAATCTTCTCAAGATGGTTGGGTCGTACGCATTGGCTATCAAGACCGCCCAAAGGACGTACATAGGGTAGTCCAAGAGACCTGGCCAGTGTATCTTGTCCAACTTCTTAGCAGCGTACCCTTGTTCGCCGGCACAGTACTTGGCCATGGCAATCAACTTGGACTTGATGTCGCCTGCGGATTTGACCTGGATGTTTTCGTGCTCCTTGGCGTCGTGCCAGTAGAGCGACAACGTCTTGGTGATTGGTGGCTTGACGATGTCGTACTCGATAACGATGTTTTTATCATCAACAGAGACGATTTGCACCGACTCTTCTAACAAGTTTGCTGGGTTGATGTCTCCGTACACCACAACGTAGTCGGTCAATGCCAACTTGTGGTCGTTGTTCATGTGGCCAATGATTCTTTCTGATGTTGCGTCGGACATTGATTGATTAGTAGGTATGTTTGTAGAAGAAGAAGAAGAAAGGAGTGGAGGAATGAAGGAGGCGTAAAAAAAATTGCAAATATATAAGAAATTAAAGTAAAACGGGGTACGTACGGAACAGAGGACTGGGGTAGTTTAGATTTCCTTGTGAATTTTCCGTGCTTAAAAAAAAAACTCATTGTTTCGTGGAACAGGCAAACGCAATACGGAGCAAGAAAAGAAAAATAGTACAGTAAAACACGACACCAACAGAACAGAACCCAAAAAAAAAATAGAATAGAAAAACTGCACCGCACAAGACGAGCGACAAAAAAAAATAACTGATTTCACCCAGGATCGAACTGGGGACGTTATGCGTGTTAAGCATATGCCATAACCAACTAGACCATGAAACCTGTTATGTGATTTTGTAATTTCCCAGCACATTCTTGTGGAAGATTTCAGAACACATCCTTCCAATAAATAAAATTGTAAAACATGGCAGTCTGGTTGGAAAACTGAGTATTCTAACAAGTGGACATTATAAACTAAACGTGTGAGATGCCCAGGGAGGTTATTTGAGGTCTATTCTTGTGTTTTTGTAGATATCATCTCACTTAATTCTCGATGTAAATTTAATCATTTTTTTGCAACTTTCTCATTGTAAAATAGAATTACCACCCCTAAGTGGAGAGAGTATAAAGAATATCCTTCAAGTTGTTATGTCTAAGAAATAGCTACGTCAATAGAGAGGGAAGGGTTTCTCATCAACCAAATTTGTTCTTCTTGAGACAAGGTCTGATATATTAATACATCTTATATATTCTCTTTAAACTGAGAGCACAATTTGTTTTGGATCCGATCTTTCATGGTGTAGAAGATCCCCTCCATATATTTCATGGACTTCCAGCATAGTCTCTTCAATATTTTAATATTACAAATGATGTCCACTACCAACCACGGACAATGCGAACCGGTCTTGATACAGTGGGTATATACAAACTCAATACGCTATAAAACTCTTAAACTCGTTTCTTATTTGCTTCAAAAACTTGCCGAGCTTTCTACCTTCATTTAACTCCTCTTGAAATTGTTTTATCTTGTCGTCTGGCAATCGAGGGTTCGTGTTACTGATCTCATATTCATACCCACTAATATCTAAATCCACCGTGAACTCCTTGTCATAATCATTTGGGTCCAAGTTGAAAAACTTAAAACTCATGCTTTCGGGACTCTTTACATTGATCCTCAAACCAGTGTATGCTTCATATTTAGATATTTCTACCAAATTCTTCTCCATTTGAATCATCAAGTTATCACTAGACCTATTGAGTGTCAGCATGCTCTCTTCTATGGAAGTGTTTAATTGCAGGATCCTTGACTCTAGTTGTTCTTTAACATTGTCCAACTCCTGTTTCTTGTTTGCTAAGCTTTCAAATATCTGCTTTTGTTGTTCCAACGATTGCATTTTCTCGTCCAATCTATGCCTGGTCTCCTTCTCCCTTTCTTTTAGCAAATATAACTCTTCTTTAAATTTGATTTCCTGATTGATCAATTCATTAATCTTAAGCTTGTTATCTTCTGCCAGTTGTTGTATTAGGGATTGCTTACGGGAAAACTCCTGCTCGGCATCCAATGCCATCTCATTCATTTGTGGGATCAACGCTTCGTAGGATGTGACCTCGTTGTTAAACCTTTCATATGCTCTGTCTGCTGTACTCATCGACATGCTGCCTTTTTCTTAACTGATGATCTTCTAGTGTCGTTGTAGAAACTACTGGATGTTGATATTAAAACAATTAGGGAAACCAAAACACGAGAAATAAAAATATTTGTTCACAAGCACGCACTCAACATGTTTGTTTATATTTTGATTATTATTTTTTATTTTTTATTTTTCTTTTGTTTCATTTTTCTCTGTTATTGTTTTGCTTTTTTTTTTCCCTGTCTGTAAAACACTTAAGATACATATTGCCACATAGACAGGTTGACATATTCACATATTCACAGATTCACACATGAGTGCACGGGAACTCGATCAAAAGCAATTCAAACCAGATCGGAAACAGTCAATCAAGCTTCTCACGTTCAATACTTGGGGATTAAAATTCATTTCCAAATTTAGAAAGCAACGTTTGCGAGCAATTGCGGATGTATTAGCCGACCCTGTAACTGAAGACGACGACTATGACATCGTGGCGCTCCAAGAGATCTGGTGTGAAGAGGATTGGCAGTATCTAGATCATGTATGTCGAGATAGGTACCCTTATAGAAGAATTTTCAAATCTGGGATCATAAGTGGTCCTGGTTTAGCAGTATTATCCAAGATCCCAATAACCGAGACATTCCTTTATCGATTTCCTATCAATGGCAGACCATCAGCATTCTTCAGAGGAGATTTCTATGTTGGCAAAAGTATCGGTGTTATAATGTTTCAACCACACGGTCCAGATTTTCTACCAATTGCGTTGTTAAATTCTCACATGCATGCACCATACGGTCTGGGAGATGCAAGTTATTCCACTCATAGAGCTTGCCAAGCTTGGGATTTCGCCAAACTAGTTCGTATGTTGAAGAAAGCTGGATACGCAGTTATCCAAGTTGGAGATTTGAATTCCACCCCGGAATCTTTACCTTACAAATTGTTCACAATCGAAGGTGGACTATCAGATTCCTGGAACATCCTACATAAAGATAAGATAATTGCGAATGAAGAAATTGCCAAATTGTCTTTAGAGGATCAAGTACTTTTGGCCGGTGTTACCTGTAACTCAAGACTCAACACGTGGAGATCTACACGACCACTTTGGGAAGCGTGTAGATTGGACTATGCATTAATTGATGCTGCGAACATTACACCAATTGATGCCAAAGTGAAATTTGTTGAGAAGCTTCTGCCACCATTCCGTTGTTCCTATTCTGATCATTTTGCGTACAGTGTTGATTTGGTAATTAACTCAATAGATAAGCGCAGCATCGATAGTGCAGGAGCCAACAATGAAGAGAAAAAAGCAGTTTATAGAGAGTTGTTGGCTGAAATCACCCAGTATAGAAAGTTCACTATTCCCAAACAGTTATTATGGAGAAAAGTCCATTTTGTGTTGTCGTTTTTAACTGTCGTGGGAATGCACGTTGCCATTGCATTCGTAGCAGATGTTGCTGCATGGGTTTCTGTTATTTTCTTACTTGCGACTTCATTGATTATAATTACAGGTGGTCTCAATGGGTTAATCTGGTACATGGGAGTCCGAGCCGAGCTGAGAGCTTTGCACGAGGTGCAAATGGAAGTGGAAGATGCGTATAATTATCTTGTTAAACAAAATTTATAGAGCTAGAGAGGTTGCTTTTGTTGTTTATTTAATTTTTACTTCTTTTAATATACATATACCATTAGTTCAACAGGAGTGTTTGATAATTGTTGTTCTTACTTCTTGAGAACATGTTTAGGCACCACTGGTTGGATGGCAAAATTTCAAATTTCACAATTCGGGCGAATGGTCTAGTGGTATGATTCCTCGTTTGGGTTTAACATCTAAACATAAAATTCGAGGAGGCCCGGGGTTCAATTCCCCGTTTGCCCCAACACATTTTTTTTCTAATTTCTGTTTCTAATTTTTTTTTTTAATCAGAGAGAACTGTATAGACCATTTGCTACATATATAGACAATTAGTTAAAAGAGGTCACACATGAATACACTACGTACAATTTAGACTAGTTTAATGTAGTTGTTATGGTATTTGCTTGACATGCTACTCCGTCCACTAACTCGCAGGAGTAGGAGCGCAATTCGTGTCCTTATTATGTCAAGATGACGAAAAAAAAAAAATACGTACCCTTATCTTTTCCAACGGAATTTCCGTTGCTTTTTTACAAAAAAAAAAAAAAATAAGAATTTTTCCATTCTTTCATTTATTCTATTCTCCAGATTTGTTTCTAAATTTTTCACTTTACGATATCTCGCCGAAACATACAGATACAGAATGAGCGAAGGACAATCAAGTGAAGAAACTAGCTCGAAAAAGAGGAAATCTTCCTCTAAAGAATCCCCAACTCCTCCACCACCTAAAGATGAAACACGAAAACTTGCTCAAGCTTCTAGAACGTTAAAGGCTTGTGAGTTATGTCGAAAACAGAAAACCCGTTGTTTTAGATCACCGGAAAACCCCAATTCTTGTTTACGGTGTCGATTCTTGAACAAAACATGTTCATTTGAAAATGACCAGAATCAAGACGGGATCGGTGGGATGTTGCCGTTTAATTTGTCGAATCAAGAAACTACAAAGAAGTTGGATTCCATACATGATGGGATTAATGAAATCTTGGGATACTTGAAAAAAGGGTCTCGTAACGAGGATGCTAAGTTGTTATTGGATGCGTCAGCGAAGATGAGAAAGAAGTCGAAATCATTGGTGAGTGAGAATGATCTGAATATTCCCCAGTTTGCTTCATTTAAAACATTAGCTGATTACTCTCCATTTGCAATTATGCTGGATTTATTCACTGATGGAGATTCCCCACAAAATCCAAATGACAAAGATGATGCAGATAGTGACAATGTATTGCCATTACCTGATAATGTAATCACACAAGGAATATTAACCGAACAAGAAGTGATTGAATTGATTTCTAATTTCAGGAGAAATTATGGTAGATGGGTTTCATTTCCTTCATCTATACCAACTGAAAGCCTAGTAACTCAAATGCAAAGGAACTCATCATTATTATTAACTTCATGTTGTATTGTCGCCTTGAGATATCAATCATTTGAAGAGAACCTGGACAAGGCATTGAAATATTACATGCTAGTGCAACAACTTATGAAAGATTTGAATAGCTCGTTTGTTAAATACACTACAATCGGGTCGGTTCTGGGACAAGTGGAATTCTTGCAAGCAATCACAATTCTAAGTATGTACCTGAGAAGTATTTCCAAACTCGAATCAACAATCCATTTGGATCCATGGTTATTGTCGAATATCGGATTATCTACGTTTATTACCAAAACAGCCTTGGGAGAATTCAAAGAAGTCAGTGAAGAAAAAATACGAATCCACA
This sequence comes from Candida tetrigidarum, assembly GCA_030557055.1. NCBI lineage: Eukaryota > Fungi > Ascomycota > Pichiomycetes > Serinales > Debaryomycetaceae > Candida > Candida tetrigidarum. The sequence continues at coordinate 11,405 of JAKTVF010000076.1, forward strand.
GACAAGATTATGATAAAGTACTGATTATGAGAATTTACAACCACTTGTGTCTTGCCCATATTGCAAATTCTGTATTTTCTGGTAGAATATGTATTATTGATTCAACAAGAGTTCAACAAACTGCAACCACACTAAGTTTATTGAAAGCAACTAATTTTGATGGTCGTATGGTTAGCGAAATTGGGTTATTGTTTATTACGTACAACTACCTCCAAGCAGTTGCCGAAGTTGATGGTTACCAACATTTGGATATTTTGTTTGATCAGGTTGTGAGTGATATAAAGGAATGGTTTGTCCAATGGGAGTATTTATTCACACAACCAGCATTGCATTTTCTTGAGTTTAATTATAATTTTTGCTCCATGTTTGTGTATTATGTTTATTGTTTCCAACGATTAAACCTTCTAGGAGAAATAGAGAGGAGTTCTGAAGTATTAGATCATGATGTTCTATCTCATGTTTTTAAGAGCATTGACAACGAGGAGATATTGATAACCATGTTTGATTATTGTTTACTGGTTCTTTCCCATATTAACAACATTGATAACGACTCATATTTCGCTTATTTATCCGATCAAATTCATTTCATTTTTTACTTTTGTGGGATATTCATGACTAAATTGCATAGAGTAATGGTTGATAAAGAAGTATTAACAGCAAAAGATAAAACCAAAGGGTTAAATACTGTACAGCAGTTGATTTTTAAATTTGGGAAAATCAGTGCTGACCACCCTGAAGACATACTTTACACCTACAAAACGAATTTAGAAACATGTTTAAATGAAAACACATAAAAAAAACGCAAACAAACTTATTTATTTATGTATTAGTAATGTATTTATTCTTTCGATTGAATTAAAAAGAAATTGACTGTCTCTGATTACTTCAAGTGTCCTTTGTAGTTTCCTTCCATATAATCAATATGAACAAATGCTCTTTCAACCATTGGTAAACTCTCAATGGAATATTGCAATGCTTCTGCTATATCATGGCAGTCTTTGAATGATAGATTGAACTTGTCGTTTGCAAAAACCAAATCTATTTCGACATTCAAATTGTCACCCACATGATATACCTTAAGAGCAGTGATTTGCTTGATAGGTTCAGCAAATCTATATGCAAGGTATAAAATCACCTTGTAGTCTAATGGGTCAGCAGCAGCACCCGTCAAGTTGTTTATATGCTCAAATGCAGTGTATCCCCAATTGACTATAATGTAAATCGATAACAAGAAGGCACCCAATGGATCGAACCACCAAATGTCGAACCAATGGCCCAACGTAGGCATCAACAATGAAACCGTATTGAAGACCACATCTGTCATGGCATCTTGGGCTAGAGCTTGAACGGAAGAGGACTTACTACTGGAACACCAAATCCAACATCCCAACTTGGCAATAATGGTGATAGTCATAATACTAATCGCATCGAAACCAATGGCAACAGGAACTTTTTGGTCTGGAGTGGCAAAGAATAATCTCTTAAAGGACTCTTGACCAACTTGGAAGAAGGAAATTATAATAATAATTGAGAAAATCAATACCCCCAATGGTTCTAACCTTGATCTTCCAATTGGGTAGGCATGTTGAATTTTCCAGTCGTTCTTGGTAGCTAACCTGTTGACAATGTAAATAATAAAAGTGGACAAGAAATCCAAAATGGAGTCAACCAAAGATGCAATCACAGACATGGAACTAGTCAATAATGTCACTACGATCTTTCCAATTAACAATAGGATATTAATTAAAAAGTTGATCAATATAGCAGTTAACACCTGTGCGTTGTTTTCTTCTTCATTATACCCAAGGTATCTAGATCCATCGTGATTTACATTCCCTGGGACATCATTAAATCTATTAGAATATTTAGAACTGGAATCGCCTCTCTCTAAATCTGTTGCTTGAAAAGTAGTCTCTACTCCTTGTGTCTTTGATACACCGTTGGAACTTTCGCTCAGCACCTCAGTTATATTGCCCAACGGATCATTGGCGTGCTCGTTCCCATAGTTACTCAACACGTTATAATGAATCTTACCTGCATCTAAAAAATTGTCAATTTCTGTAAATTTTTCAATCAAGTAGTTTTGTTCTTCGTAGTATTTTCGAACGTCCTTCCTCTTGATTTTCTCTATATTGGAATTGAAGAAATTACTCCACTTACATAGAAGTGGGACCGTACCTAATAGTCTTGCTGGTCTCAAGCTTCCAACAATATCCACTACACTCAATCTGCGGTACTCTCCCGGTATTCCTGCTTCCACTACTGAGCCAATGCTACTTCTATCACCGCCAGTTTTTTGTGGGAACAATGGGGTGTTAATCTGAGGATTGCTAACATTTGCATTCATGTAGTTGTCAAATGGAGAGCTAGGATTGGTAACTGAGTGGTGACTAGTTAACAATCTTTGAAATAAAGGTAGTTCGGCTTGTCTATTGGCATACTCATTAGCGGTAAATGAATACTGGCGTTTGGAACTCACATAGTCATCGAACTCGGTGTATTCAGATAAATTTGAGGCACCTGGTGCTGTGACTTGTTGGCGCACTATAGTTCCACTACTTGAAGGAGGGTGAGCGACACCAGTGTGTGATGAGTATTGGGCATGTCGGTGTGGGTTTGCAGTCACCGTGTTTGAATTGCCTGATAGTTTACAATCTGTAGCAGTTTTCGCCTTTCTCAATTGTTTGTTCAACAATGGCAGAGTCTCGCCAGGATTGGTATTACCTTTGGTCATTTCGAAGATCTAATCTTTGTCTTCTTCTTCAAAAACAAGTGGAATTCTTCTGAGTCTTTTTGGAAGGGAGGGGAATTGGATAGTAGTTTATATGAATGAAAATATTAGGTAGTAGTAGTAACGATCAACCAGGACTACTAGGTTTTATTTTCTTTTTAGTATTATCCAAGCTTTCCTTTTTTTAATAGATCTTTAATTTTGGAATAATTATAATGTAATAAAACAAACTAAAGAGAAATAAAATAAATTTGTAATGTAGGAAATCTTTTTTAATTAGTATTTTTTTTTTTTGGGTTCAGCCTTTTTTTAACTTTTTAATATTGCTGTATCTAATGGTGATATTGCACAGTTAAAATATATACGGTTTAATAAACAAAAAAAGAAAAAAACAAAAAAAATTGTGACATAAATTTCAAACTAATTTATTTGGTTATGTATCAAATACAATTTAATTTTTCATAGTCATCGAGGTATTCGGTATGGTCCGTGAACTCAACAACATAGAATAAATACTACTCATAACCGTGGATATTTAAGCCAAATAGATGACATAGACAAGAATTTACCATAGACGGATCGCGCACGTAGGTGGAATTCCTTCGGAGATTTTGCTTACAGATGGTATCAATCTATATAAAGTTGAACCATGATGCCGACACAAGATGCACTGAATATAATCAAATTGAATGTAATTTACAACAAGGGAAACTTACAATATATGGTCTAGCTCACATATCAATGACATTTTGTTTTATTCTTGTCTTTCGTTAACATTGTGATATCTAACTATTAACATCCAGCCCTAAGAAAAACCAAGAAACACCGAAAATAATTGGCACAATTAACACGACTGCACACCATCACTAAAAACATAAAAGAAAATTTTTCCAACAAGAAAATTTTTTTTCTTCTCTTTTATATTTCACTTTTCTTTTCTATTAAACAACTAATAGACAACTAATAAACGGTATGCAAACTTATTTTTGAAGAGAAGGGAATATGGTTCAATAATGATTAAGACTATTGATGTAATATTTACTTTACTGAGGATGTATATGCAGGATAAATAATTAAGGAATTCTTCGTTTATGAATTTATCATACCAATATTCTTTCCAATTGAGGGTTTTTACAATAGGGGGTTTCTGATTTACTAACTATTTTCAGAGTATGTTTTTTTCCAATATTGCGATAAACTGATATTTGTTATTTGAAAAGAAATAGAGAATAGAATTATTATGATGAACTACTGTTACCACAGTTTCTGTCCGGTGATTTAAATATGATCCAGGATAATTTACATGCATCACCATCTGAATTTAATTGAGAGAAATGATTTCTTTTTTTAATGAAATACCTCAATGAATTGTTTTATACTAACTGGTATGTTGAGATTTTTTTTTTAAAAACCTTGTTTCCTAAGTCTTATTCTTTTTTTTTTTGAATGATGAAAAAAACATGTTATCAGTTCTGCTTCTGAACCAAATTTCATGAAGATACTCCTTTACCAAGCTCTAGAATTACACTGATTCCAAAAAAAAAAGAATTATAGATGGGAATTCAAGATGGATATAAGTCACATTTGAATAATTACTAACTCCTTCTTAGATTAATTATCTTAGTCTATTCTGTATATTATTAGACCATGGTTGAATAATCAATAGTCTTGTGGCTTTGAATAGCTCATGATACTATTGATATATGATTTACTTGACCATTAGATTCCTATTTAGTCAATATATACTACTGATCACTCCTTTCTTTTTATTTTAACATTGTAGTTGCATTCATTCAAGATTGCATTGTATTGAGATGCGTTTACATGTACGAGATGTTTGTTCTTCACTTCACGATATCTATCAAAAACACTTTGGCATTACAATCTAAACGTTAAAAATAACAACTTTACCATCAATACCAGAGGTAGAAACTTGACCAGGAGCAAAATTCTGAATACTGTTAATAGTATTTTGATGGATAGTGCTTAATGCCTTGGCAGGTTTTCCTCCAGCAGTAGGTTTACTAACTCTACCTTTCAAGTCCATTTGTTTAAACATATTCAAAGCTTGATGGGACGAAATCTCTTGATCATCACCATCATCATCACCATCACCAAGACGAGCATGAGGAACCTCTTTAGTTAAATCTTTTTGTTCTTCAACTTGGTATGCTTCTTCCCATCCACTCTCATTACCTTGGAAAACTACCAAGTTACAATTGAATCCACCGGCACAAACTTGTTGATCATTCAACCAGACAAGACTCTTGAATGGTAAATAATTGGTTTTGACGTTAAAGATGGCTCTTGGAGGTAATTCTTCACCTTGTGGGTACACGAAACCTAAACTTGAATCATGGGATACATATGCCAAGGAGTTACCATCTGGACTGAACTTCACCCCATGAATCCAAGCAGTGGTTTCATTAGTGAAATCTCCACATAAAGTTTGGAATGGTAATTTGGTACCCCAAACAGTTGGTTCTGGTTTACTATCAATTCCCTTGATATAAGCCGAGAAGACTCTAACGTGACCATCAGTCGAACCTGATGCTAACAAAACTCCATTTGGATGCCAATCCAAAGTAGTGATTGTAGATTTCAATGGTTTTTTCAAATGCTTAGAAACCCACCAATCATTTTCTTCTTCATAGTAACAGACAGCAATGATTCTATCACTTGAACCAACAGCAAATTTCTTACCATCTGGAGCCCATCTACAAACAGTAGCAGAACGGTTGATTCTTAACAAGACCAAAGTTGGTTTGAATTCACCACCTGGGGCTTGTGGTTCCCAAACCAATGCATTTCTATCTTGAGAACAAGTCAAGATTTTCGATCCATCGGGGGAAATATCAACAGAAGTGACTGTTTTATCATGGTCTTTTAAAACGGTGATTAATTTAGGTTTCAAGGAAAGGTTGTTTGTTGAAACTTTATAAATTTCAACGTCGTTGCCCTTGGTAATGGCTAAAATTGAGCGATCTGGGGAGAAAACATGGTCCTTGATTGGTAAATGACCCAATTGGTAAATAGCTGGAACTTTTGATGACATAGATACGGATTGCTTATTTGTTTATTTATCAGGAGGATCTCTCTACTGAATTGATTATTGGTTGGTAAAAAGAAAAGGAAATTACACTGGGGCAAAAAGAAAAAAAAAAAATTATCGGACGAAAAATAAAAAAGCGTCGGCATTCGTGGTTAGGGGGAATTCTGGGATTCCAAAAAAAAAAAAAAAAAACCATGAAGATATGACATAGCCTTCACCGACCTAATGAAACAAGTATATCATTTTTAAGATTTGATATTTGAAGACTATAAATGTAAGTAAACAAAAAGTTTCTACACCAATATAATACACATCCTACTCAAACTCATCAGCGCTTTGTTTTTCTTTAATAAAAGTTTTAGTTTTGTACCAATAGTGTTCAACTTTAGGGTTTTTCACTTTGGACATTTGACCATCCAATCTGTCAACAATTGAGTTGAATAAAGTAGTAGTTTCTTTATTGTACAAGATTCTCAACCAATAAAAGATCAAAAATATTGTCAATTGATAACCACTTGAGTTTCTGAAAAAAAGGGTTCTTAGTAACAAATAAACAATCAAAATCAATTCATCATATGCAATTACACTGGCCAAAAAGTCAGTTTCTTTAGTTATAAAACTGATCTTCTTGGTGGTACCGATATGCAACAATGCCAATATGAAATAAGGTAAAATCTTGAACACCGATTTAAAGGTGAATATCCAAACGGCTGCCAAAATAAGATATTGGAAATTTTGATGACTAAGTAAAGTACCAATGTTTGGTAAATTATGCAACCCAAACTTGTGACTGAACGTAGCAGTCAAGGCAGTCATACTACCAATCAACGACAATCTATAACTGATGGAGTTGATGTAGTAATAATTAGGTAACCAGAATATTTGGAATACAAAACTAATTGACCCAAAAACCAAAGCTGTAACATGGCCAGCTAGCCAGATTTTGTATTTCAATGGGTTTGCCTTTGCTGGACGTCTGACCAATTTTCTCTTCTTATAAGCGTATGGGTCAGCATCTGGTGGAGCTGGGGAAGATGCTTTGGTGGAGGATTCATTTGGAATTTGACTTGAATTGGTATTGGAACCATTAACAGTGGTTGTTGTAGTTCCCGAAGTAGACGACATAATCTCAATTGATATCTCTCCTAATGAATATGTAATACAACAACAATTGAGGTTTACAAGAAACGAAACAACAAAAAAAAAATGGTAAAGAATGAAAGAAAAAGAAAAAAAAAAATTAAAACAACAGCAATGATTGTTGTTGTATGGGAATTTATCATGAAACAGGGGAAACCATAGTAAAATAAACCGGAAATTTCATGTACTATATGCAGTACCGAGAAAAAATGTTTTTGTTAGGTACGCGGTAAGTAAAGTAGAAAATAGAAAAACAGAAAGAAAAATATCTTTGCACAAACAAGAAACAAGAAACAAAATCAAAACAAAACAAAGACCTATCCTTTCTTAAATACCATCACTTCTTATCAATATCCTCATCAACATGGCACCAACTACAAATGATATACTAAAGAACAATCTAGCTACGACAGATTATACCAATAACCCCAATTTATCATCTATAGAACAGAAGATATTAGAACAATACCAACTAATGAATAACACCTTGATTCAAATATCAACTGAATTAGAAACCCTAACTAATACCACCAAGAATTTAGAGACCGGGGACGATAAAGGTGCGAGTGTTCAATTGGTTGAGAATTTAAGACAATTGGAAACTAAGATGGTGTTTGTATATACATTTTTCAAAGGTGCTGTTTATTCGATATTGAATGCACAAGATTATACTGCAGAACAAGAAATTGAACAAGGACGAGACAAGCAAAGAGACCAAGAACAATTGGATAACAAGAGAAGAGGAGAACAAGACCATGAAGAACTAGAAGAGGATGATGAGGAAAATGTGGAACTACTGGGTGTTTCTGATAATGAAACCCAGAATTTGGCTACGTAACATTGTTGGGAACAATCGATATTTTAATAAATAATAGAATGAATTAATATATACAAATGAGTTATGAGAGAAGAAGAGGTATTTATCTCCGGTGTTTGTCCCCCCCTCTCCCCTTTGGGTGTGAATCAATAATATTTTAAATCTGGTCCTATCTGCAGGTGTTGGCTGATATTGCTCCGAGTCAAAAAAAAAAATTACAGATTAGGACTAACAAAGTACGCACCGTGCGCAATAATATTATTAACAGGAGAAAAAAATGAATAATAATTAAATTAGATTTGTTAAATAATGTTTAGATGAGATGCACTTAAATTTCTCCATGAAATTTCTTTGTAAGTATAAAATTCAAGTAACATTTCTCTTGGAAAACTAAAAAAAAAAAATACAATATAATAAATTATTGTCAAATTACATTCTTTTTTTTTTCATTTATTATTTTTATTCTTCAACAGGAATACATAACCCAACAACAACAAGAACAACAAGAACAACAACAATGTCCGACAACGATAAATACTCCACCCCATTGTCTTCCAGATATGCTTCTGAAGAAATGTCCAAGATCTTCTCCTTGAGAAACAGATTCTCTACCTGGAGAAAGTTATGGTTGAACTTGGCCATTGCTGAAAAAGAAGTTGGACTTTCTGTGATCACCGATGAAGCCATTGAACAAATGAAACAACATTTGGAAATCACCGACAAGGAGATCAAAGATGCTGCTGTTGAAGAAGCCAAAGTTAGACATGATGTTATGGCTCATGTCCACGTTTTTGGTGAAACTTGTCCTGAAGCTGCTGGTATTATCCATTTGGGTGCTACTTCATGTTATGTCACTGATAATGCTGATTTGATTTTCTTAAGAGATGCTTATGATGTTTTGATTCCTAAATTGGTCAATGTTATCGATAGATTATCTAAATTTGCCTTGGAATATAAAGATTTACCAGTTTTGGGATGGACTCATTTCCAACCGGCTCAATTGACCACTGTTGGTAAAAGAGCCACTTTATGGTTACAAGAATTATTATGGGATTTGAGAAACATGGTTAGAGCCAGAAATGATATTGGGTTAAGAGGGGTTAAAGGAACCACCGGTACCCAAGCTTCATTCTTGTCTTTATTCCATGGTGATCATGATAAAGTTGAAGAATTGGATAAAAGAGTTGTTGAATTATTAGGTTTCGACATTGTTTATCCAGTCACTGGTCAAACTTATTCCAGAAAAATCGATATTGATGTTTTGGGTCCATTGGCTTCATTTGGTGCCACTGCTCATAAATTTGCTACTGATATTAGATTATTGGCCAATTTGAAAGAAGTTGAAGAACCATTTGAAAAATCCCAAATTGGATCCAGTGCCATGGCATACAAGAGAAACCCAATGAGATGTGAACGTGTTTGTTCCTTGGCTAGACATTTAGGTGGATTATACAATGATGCTGTTCAAACTGCTTCTGTTCAATGGTTTGAAAGAACCTTGGATGATTCTGCCATTAGAAGAATCAGTTTACCTTCAGCTTTCTTAACCGTTGATATTTTATTATCTACCATGTTGAACATCACCAGTGGATTAGTTGTTTATCCAAAAGTTATTGCTAGAAGAATCAATTCTGAATTACCATTCATGGCTACTGAAAACATCATTATGGCCATGGTTGAAAAAGGTGGTTCTAGACAAGATTGTCATGAAGAAATCAGAGTTTTGAGTCATCAAGCCAGTGCTGTTGTTAAACAAGAAGGTGGTGATAATGATTTGATTGAAAGAATTAAAAAGACTGAATATTTCAAACCAATTTGGAATGATTTGGATGCTTTGTTGGATCCTTCCACTTTTGTTGGTAGAGCTCCTCAACAAACCGAAAAATTCGTCAAGAATGATGTTGCCAAAGCTTTGAAACCATTTGAAAAATACATCACCACCGAAAATGTTGCCTTGAAGGTCTAAGTGGGTAGGTGGTTGTCTCTCTCTCTCCCATCCCTTATTTCATTCTCCTTCTTCAACAGTGTTTATATTATATAATTGACAACATATTCAGAAAAAAATATATGAACATTTTACGATTAAATAAAAAAAAAACAAAAACGATTCATACATTTGATATTGAACTAAAAAAAAAAACAATCAATAATACATATCACTAACAACCTAAACTAAGATAAAATAAAATACAATTATGTTAATAAAGTAAAAAATAAAATACAAATACAAATAGAAACAAAAATAAAATAAATGTCCTTTTGATTAGTCATGAATTGACATACGACGTTTGTTAACCATATCCTGATATGGTTGTGAAGAAGAAGCGTCATTGAATGGTCTCAACAATCCTAATACATCCTCTCTAACAGTAGATGAACGTGGAGTTTGTGGTAATACCATTGGCGGAGGAGGTGGCAAGTGAATAAAACTTGGAGACGTATTATTGGATTGCAGTTGTGGGTATACATTTTGTTGTTGTTGTTGTTGATGATGTGGAGGAGGTGGAGGAGGTGGTTGATGATGATGAAGGTGTTGCTGAGGGTATTGAGGAGGGTATTGTGGAGGTTGGAAGTTTGGATAACTATTATTACCGGATACAATTGGCTGATGTTGTTGAATGAATGAAGGCACTGAAGGAGTTGACATAATCACACTAGCTCTTCTTTGAAGTGATGGGAATCCAACTGGTTGTTGTGGCTGACTTGGCATCATCATTAAATTATCATCCATAGATTGAGTTCTGATAGGAGCTGGTTGTGGTTGATGTTGTTGGTGTTGGTGTTGGAATGGTTGATGTGGGAGTGGTTGCAGTTCGATTTGGTCAGGTTGTTCATCTTTAAGTGATTTGGATTCAAGAAGGGATTTCTTATATTGTCTCAAGACATCATCACATGGGAATGTACAATAAACATTTCGATTATATCCAGAGGCTCTCTTGATAGTCAAGTCATGCAAATTCTCATTATCAGCAAATTCCAATTGAATAATCCCATTATATAAATCTCTTTCTAACATTCTATAATCAGTGTACAAAGAATAGGTGGAACATTCAGGGATGAAATAAATCTTCATGTTGGATTTATATCTTGGTCTAGCTATGATTTTTTTGAAAAATAAATTATTTGGAACTTCATTATTCTTACCTAAACTGTGCAACATTTCATCACTATTTTCTTCATCATCAATAAGATTGAAATCACCAGGAGTGGCAGTTTCCAATTTCAAGATCGTACTTCCATGTATATCATCAGTAGTTGATCTAGTAATCCTCACCAAGGTGAATTCTTTGGTACCAAATAATGAATTCAAAGCAGTATCTAAGGAGTTGAAAGTAGGGGTGGAGTTACCATTAGTGAAAGATTTTAAGATCTTATTGGAATATTCACTTAAATCAACAACATTATTGTTAATTAATTGTAAACTTTTACAAACCAAGTTCTTATCATTAGGTAATGAATTTAGTCTTTGGAATTCGGAAGTGCTGGAATCGTCATCAGCAAACAAACTAAAAAATTTCTTATTATCAGTGAAGGGAATCAAATTATGATACAAGGAGAACAAGTTATTGGACAAAGTCATCTTAACTTTGATACCAGCTTTCAAAGACTTGATGTGAAGTTTAGATTGTTTGGTATCAGTTTTAGATTTCTTAGTGGAGTACTTTCTTCTAATGGCCAATTTGACAAATTTTTTGGAGTTTACGATATTACGGTTAACTTTAGATTTAGGGATTTGGTCTCGTAACACAACTAAAGGTTTGTTAGAATTAGGTTTGGGTTGTTGTGGGGAACATGACACTGATTGAGGGGAAAAAGGTAATACTGGAGAGGAGTTGGCAGATAAGCTTTGAGTGGGGGTAGTGAGACCAACCATGGATTCTTGAGAGTCATTCTCATTCTCAATGTCAATGTGAATGTCTTTTTGTTGTTGTTGATGTTGGTGTTGTTTGTTGATGAAATCATCAGCATTTAGTAAGTCTAATATACCTGACATAGCTGCAAATCGTTGTGTTATAAGTGAATGTGGAAGGGGTAGGGAACGTAGTAGTAGTAGTAGTGGTTGCGGTAGTGGTAGTGGCTAAGTGTGCTAAATTAACTGTCAATGATAGTGTATACAACAGAAAAAAAAAATAGGATGTAGTTATAATAATGATAATAAATAAAAATAAGATAAAAATAAAATCTATCAATTGAGATCTGAGAAAGAAAGAGAGATCATGAATGGTTTATATATTAAATTTTTTTTTTCTTAATTTCCGTTTTGATTAAATGTTTCATATTAATTCAAAATTAAAGCAAAGTTATAATACATAAAAATAAAAAAAAAGAAACAGGAGCACA
>JAKTVF010000076.1:23495-48377 GCA_030557055.1 Candida tetrigidarum
AAAAAAAAAAAAAAAAAAACAAAAGGTAAAAAAAAAAAAAAAAAAAAAAAAAAAAAAAAAAAAAAAAGGGGACATACATATCTTACACATACACACCATACACACCACACACATAAACACATATACACATATACACATGAAATTAATATTGCAAATCATTTGTGTTAGCTTTATCTACGTTTGTGTTACTAAATTAAAAAAAAACCAAAACTATTTAATCCACCAGTATATCATGACACAAAACAATAATGGCTCATAATATCCACTTTTGCAGTTTAAGTATTGTTGTAATTTGCACTTCAACAATTACCTCAACCCAATTTATCACTTCCTCCCCTCTCCTTGATTCCTATGTCTCTACCCCCAAGAAAAAACAACAATAAATACCACTATACAATAAATACCAACTAAAACAAAAAAACATCCAAATCGAGACATGGGGGAATACAATGATATTTGGTTAATCCACGATTATCAATCATCATTAATTTTTGGTTTTTTAGTTCAAGGGAGAGAATAAAAAATAGCAAACTTGGATAGCTTCGGAATAAAAGAAAAGAAAAGAAAAATGTAGAAAATAAAAATATCACAAAGAGAGAGAGATAAACATTGAGAAATACAACCTAGATTAGTTTCTATTTTTTTTATCTTGCTTCCGTGGGAGGATAATCCTTATTACCTCTTAATGGGTTCTTCTACGGTTATCTTTCTTTCCTTGTCTTCCTGACTCGAAAGCAAACAGGTTTGCCCATATTTGTAAACTTTCCCATTGATTCCATCTCATTTTGCTGCTCGCTTACTTAATCTCACCAAAATATTATAATGGAAAAAGAAAAGAACAATTCAAATAAAGAAATAGCAAAAAAAATAAAACACCAAACATGTAAAAATAATAATAATAAATAACACTACAGGAAATTAATTCCCAATGGGACTTCAGGATAACTCTAACTCCATCTGCATCCCTAATCAAGGTGATATAAATGTATGCATGTGGCTGGTGTTAAAAATAAAAATACAAAAAATAAAATAAAATAAAATTAAAAAACAATTAAAATATTTACACAAACAAAACGTTTTCGATTCTCAAGGTTGGCTTTATTATCAACTACCATCAAAACACAAAATAGAATAACAACAAATATAAAAATAAAAATGGAAATCTAAAACTAAAACTACAGGACAATACTAAAAGAGGATGCAAGCACAAAAACACCGGTATATAGATAACTTGGTTTTTGTTGTTGTTTCTATCCTGGAGTCACAAACATAAAAATATCACCCGAGGATTACTCAGGTACACATACATCTCCTCCGCGCCTCCCTTTCTCCCTTTTTTTGCTATACAACCACACATACAGAGATAGTAAGCTGTACCAAATACTTCCTGACAACCCGAGATTGTTTTTTTAAAAACCAACTTTAATTTGGTATTGCATATGAATTTCGGGAACAAAGCAATGCCGTGGAACCGCATCGTAGGTTGTTGAACACCACATCATCATGTGCAAGAGAGAGAGAAATACAATGGAATAATGGAAACGCACATATAGAAACAACAGCATTGATAGAGAAGGGCTAGAACTTTGGCATTATCCTTCTAAATCACAATCAAATAAAAAAAGAGAAGTTTCTCTGGAAAACAAAAACATAAAAAAAACATCATTATTCCGAACGGTGGATATGTAAATTCTTTTTTTTGGGGGGATTTTGGATTTGCAAGTTTATAATTTCTTTTTTTTATTTTTATTTTTGCAATCACTTTGCTTTAATTCTTTTGTACTATTTTTTAGTTCTTTGCGGAAAGTCAGGATAAGATTCAACTATTCAACCAGTTTCACTTTCCCTCTTCCACTTACCTTATTGATTGCCATTCTTTCCCAAAATGAAAAAGAAACCAGCTGAACCGAAACCATTAGTCTTCACAAAAACCCACAAGCCCAAAAATCATGAAGAAAGAGGCCATAACAACCGAAACGGATTTCTCGGTGCATTGGTTGTGTGCTCTCCCTCTCCCAGATTACTAAAAAAGTATCCGGAGTATATGCTTTGGGGGGACTTTCGATTTAGTAACTCTTTCTTTGTTTTTATCAATTAGCCTCGTAGTTATTATGAGACTCTGTGATTAGTCAAGACTGTGCTTATGGTCAGCGCAATAGTACATAAAAAATAAAAGTAAAGGATACCAAGAAATCATGCTCAAGGGATAATTGATGCTTGTGATTCAAAGAATAACATACTAACAATTGGATCAAGGGATGATATTGTTGGGGGGCGGCGAGAAACAAAACAACAATAGAAATACTGGTTGTACTTGTATTTGTGGTTGTTCTTGTGGGTGGTACATATTACACCTCCACGTACACAAAAGACCGCGATATTTCGACCACGAAAAAAAAAAAGAACTAAACAGAACAATAATCCCGATCAAACATTATAATCAACAAAAAAAGGGAACGTGCGGTTGAAGGTTTCGTTAGTAGTATCCTAACCTTATGTATTCGGTTATAAAATGCGAAATGTCAAAGCACGGAAGAGATAAAAAAAAATTTATACATACGGTTAAGCAATAATGAACCCATAATTCTTGGAAACTAAAAGAAAAAAAAAGGGAGGAAATGCAAGAAGGAAATGTTAGAAGGAAAGGAAATAGGGAGAAAGACAAGGCGGTCTGCCAAGGAACCTTGCGGGTCTTTTTTTTTTTCATTTTTTTATTTTTTTTGGGTTGTTTTCGGCATACTTTAGCGAAGCAAGGCTTACTAATTTGACTTTTTACTTTACAACCTTCGAGGTGGTTCCAAAAGTTCCATAGTTACCGTACCTCCGTAGATTACAAATTAAGTAATATATGCAAGTACAATAAAATAAAAAGAAAAAAAAAAGGGATGAATAGGCTAGAGCTTATTGCTTAAGTCCATTTATCAAGTACAGATATCAATTGCATTTAGAAAAAAATAAATTAGAATCAAAGTTTATAAGGTTATTGTATCATAAGAATAGCAATCATCATCAAATTCAACCCTTGGCACAGAAACAAACAATGTACAAATCACTAAAATAACTTTAAAATTATTGTTTCTCGGGTTTTATTCTCCGACTTTCCTGCAATATCCACCACCACACATATACGCATCATATACACACAAGATATATACACACAAGAGATATACACACAGTTGACACACACACACATACATGCAAAAGCTTGTTTTTTGATTACAAAGGTTATTTAGGCGCGGATAGGAGTGGCTTCACAACAACAACAGAAGTGGAAACAGATCTGTATATGCAATATCATTCATGTAGGATCTACAAGTCTAATTTAGTTTCCCAATAACAAAAAACAATAACAAACTACAAAAAATAGACAAGTAAAAAGGAAAGTGTTCGTAATCTCCAACTTTCGGGGGAACTGGGGAGAGAAGGAGAAGGAGATAGAGGGGGGTAGAAAGGATTTTCAATTTTTTTTTATTTTTATTTTTTTGTATTTTGTATTTTCTTCAAAAACATTCGTATACCCGAATATTCCTCGAACCTAGAAGTGATTGTGTTTAGTGTTTCCTTATTTGGACATATCAGCTGATATTTCACGCATCATTAAGAATGGCTTGTTTTCATCTCCAAAACATGAAAATCCAGAATTGTAATTAGAATATCTAGTATTGTCATTCTTTTTTAAAATTAAAACAAGAACTGACACCTAAAATAATAGTCGTTGTAGTAATTATACCGCTACTTCTTTGTTAGGTCGGTTTCTGTTGGCAACAAGATCGGAACGAGAGGGTCGCGACCAAAACTAAAAAAAGGGTCGACCAAATAAAAAGGAAAAAAAAAAACAAGTTAGTGCACTCCCCCCTCCCCCCTTCCTTTCTTCTCTCTCTCCACACAAAAAAAAAAAAATTAACTCTAGCACAAACCCATATACCCACAAAAATCTAATGGTTGGCACTTCAACAAGTTCGTGTTTTTTTTCTTTTATTATGGTTTTCAACTGTTTGCTTTTTCCTTTTTTTCAGGAGTTGCGTTCGTGTTGTTTACATGTGAAAATCCTTGCTTGATATTATCGTACCCTGGAAGGTACATAACCCAAATTACATTTAATAGATTGCTGACTCAACAAGTTGATTGAGACAATTTAAAAAAGGCAAAAAAAAAACCCCAAAATTTAGAGAACAAAAAAGGGCTAGACCAAAAAAAAAAAAACCTCCCAAAAAGAAAAAAGAAAGCAAAATTTAGACTTCAAACAATATCTAATGTGTAAATAAGTCTAACCTGTAAAACACAACTTGCATTACCCACACACACGACCTACGTAAAGAACAAAAACATATATTTTCTTGTATACACAACAACGCAAAACATATCCCACAAATTTATGCGCTTACCAAATAATACGTTCTAGTGTTTTGTTCTCTCTTTTTTTTAGTTTGTTTTAGACTATACTATAAGTTTCATCAGATGATTATCTATTATCTATTATTATAATTTATCCAACAAATGCAAGATCCAAATAAAACAAGTAAATTATGTGATCAATATTTTTTTTTTCTCCGCCCGCCTTGCGATTGTCTAGATAGCAAGTCTCTGTTACAATGTGGTAATATGTAGGATATGTATGATGTATGATGTAGGACGTGTTTTAATCAAATAAATATGTAAATCAATAAGCCAACCTAATCAAGAACAATATAAATAAAAATACTTATATAATTCTGTCTTGTATAAGAAACCTAACATTATTACTGTTAATATTATTATTATTATCTATTTATTGTAAATCCACTTTCCCCTCCAGTTGATCATCTGAGACACAGAATAGTACATACCCACACCCACACACAGAGAGACTTATAATTTTTTTTTAGGCTTTCGCCACAAATTCCCTTTGTTAAATTGTGTGTAAGTTTGGTGAGCCGCTGTTTTGGTAATTTTCTTTCAGTTTTGCAATTTACTCAAAACAAAAAACCCCAAAAAACTTTAAATAAAATTAAAAAAACCGAAAATCTTTGCTACTCCTATTTTTCTCAAGTATTCCAGAATCTAACCAGCCTTTCCGTTGTTGATTAACCCCCTAAATGAAATTTGAATGATGGTCAAAACAGTGAAATAAGGAATTAGGATAAACTGGAAGTGGAAGTGGACGCGGATGTGGAAGTGGAAGTGGATGTTGGAAGTGGATGTTGGAAGCGAGAAGAATGGGATAGAACGGAATTAGCTAAATTCTCAACGGAAGTTATGAAATTTTATTATTTTTACATCCGTTTCACAAATGGATACATCCGTTAACCTTTTTCACATTTCCACTTTTCAGTTTCCTTGTCTCTTTCATCCCCCCTCTCCTCCTCCTCCCCCCTCGAAACAAAGAGAACAAAGAAACCGTGCTATTGTTAATCACCCACCCATACCTACATAAATCTAAATTAATTTTGCACTACTTTAATTTTGTATTTTATTTTTAAAGTTTTCTCTCTGCCGCATCATTACTATAATGTATTATTATTATAACTATTATAACAAATAATAATAATAATATTATTTTCTTCTTGTTCACAATCGATGAAGATTCATTATTCGTTGTTGTACTCCTGAAACTTTTGTTCTATTTTCAGAATTGATGACATTCATATTGGTACAGACAAAGAGGACCACAGTTTTATATAATATTATTATTATAGTAAATATAGTAACTGATACAAAATAATTGGAATAGACAACCATTTAACAATAATTCTGTTTCATCTTGTAGTATTTTATTATACATCCCATTCGGACCTTCACATTTCGGAGTATTGTTGTTTAGGTACATTGTATAGTGACTGAATTCCGTTGCTTTCAATGTTTGTATTGTTTGTAAGTCATTCAATCCTTGACGGCCTTCCCAATCCGTTAAATCATATGAAATTTTGGGTCATATTGTTTTCCAAAAATATCTTGTCTTTAAGATGAATAATTATTTTAGTTTTTTTTTTTTTTAAGCTTTTTCATTTGTGAATTGCAAAAATATCTTGAAATGAATTTTTCAAATAAATGCACAGATACGAATTTCATCATTCACATATTACATTTTACATTGTGCAATTCTTAATTCACAATTCACAATTTACAATTCACGATTCACATTTCATGTTGTACATTGCACAATTTACAATTTACATTCTATTTCATATTTTACAACTCACAACTCACATTCCACATGCCACATTCCACCTTCTATTTCATTTTCATTTTTAATGTTTTATTATTATTTGTCTATGCCTTTATTTATTTTTATCTTCTTGTTTATTATATAGGTATGTATTTCATTCCTAGACAATTGCTTTGTATTTTTCATTACAAATAGTCCTCTATTTTAAATTCTTGGTTACTCATTCTTGCAAGTTTAGCATCTGGTCCCCAACCATTTATAGGAGCATTCAAAGAAAATGGTTCTAACCAACTAGTAATCTTGATGAAATTTGGACTATTATTAAAAATTTCAGCAACTAAATCTTCAACACAACATAATCCCAAATCATCCCCGAATTTTTTTTCAACCAACAGATTATCATCCAATTTAATAACCTTCTCTTTTGATTCTTCTCCTTCTTTTCCTTCTCCTTCACCTTCTTCAATGACTTTGATAGTTGCTCTTTGTTGGAATAATTTTCGTACTGAGTTTAATGATGGAGTACCGACCAAAACATAAGGTTCGATTAATTTCAATATGTTTTCGGTTTTAGCACTTGATTTAATAAACACACCAGTGTTGACTTTGGTTAATCTTAAAACTTGCAAGATTTGTTGAACTTTAGTAGGAAGTTTTAAACCTTTGGTATGATTTGGAATTCTAATCACAAATAACAATTTATATTCTTCATCGTCGTTGTCTCCCTTTGGTTCAACTTCACCTTTATGTTGTTGTTTGATTAAAGTCTTGATTCTTTTTCTTTCCAATTCATTGGATTTATGGTTACTTATCAAAGTTTCTGGTCTGATGAACTTATTCTTCTTCTTCTTTAAAGTCTTCTTAAGGATTTGTTTCTCACGGATCTGTTCCTGTTTTTCTAATCTCTTTCTATCAGCATTCTTTCTCTTACGTAAAAGGATTTCTGGATTCGAGTTTAAGATAGCCATGATGGATAATACTGTATGGTGATTAAAGTGATGGAAATAATATAATTGTTTCTGTGTAGTAGTTAGGGATGAGATAGAATTTTTTTTTTAACTGTACCAAATCTACGCGATGAGAAAATCTACAAAAAAAAAAAATTAAAAATTAAAAGTCGTGTAGAGATCATTCTTGGTTGCAAGAATTTTTATATCCATATACAAACAAAAAAAAAACGGTGAGATTTAATAGTTCTTCTTCTTCCTGCTGTTGGCAATGAATATTATGAGATCGTAACAGATGCATGTACAACCTCAGTAATCGCTGGGTGGTTAGTGCCTATGTTGGTATTGATACTTGAAATATATTGAAATGTGTCAATGCAATGATTTTTCAATCCTTTCAAGTTTAGCCTCATACGGCAACCAATCAAGAAAATATTTGGGAAAGTAACCCCTAACCTTCAAGACTTGTATTATACTCCTTATTGACAATTACACATAGAGGGGTTTTTCCTTGAACTATTTCTTCATCCCTTGATGTCGTCTATTAATATAATTATAATCTTCGGAGCAAAATCTTATTCGGAAGAAAACAAAAACCCACTTGGACCCTGACCCTGACTGAATGAAAGAAAAAAAAAGAGGTGATGCTTGTACATACATTCCTTTGAATGGTACGATAAATCATAAGTCATATGTACAACCAAATGAAACAGGGTTTTCATTTCATGAAACTCCCATGTATTGTCCCTGCATAAAATTCCCTATTTGTTTGTTTGTTGTTTAGTTTTTATTCTGATTCGGATTCGTTGTCGATATATGCTGTGGGTTTTTTCATTTTGTTCGTCTACATGCATGTGCACCCAACAAGACATACATGATACTTCTGAAAGGAAACTAAATGAAAAACTTTTTCCTTTGAGAAAAGCATTCAAGAAATCAGCAATTAGGAAATCCACTTCCACGGATTTATAGCCCCTTTGATTGGGAATTTTATTTGGAGCGATTTCTCAATGGAATTGTTGGATGAAAAACAAAATGTAAAATGTAAACACCATGCACCAACTCGCCTCATTACATGAATTTTTAATTAAAATGACACGGGGAAAAGAAAAACAAAAACCCCCAACAACATGGAATAGTTTACAATGGATAGCATTATTACGTCAATTTTTCATTCTAACCATTAAAATAAAAGTTTAATCCGGATATCCAAAAGTAATGAACATTTATGTTGTTAAGAAGAGAGACCACATGTTCTGTCAAATCACCCTTAGCCACACTGTTGCCCTGGAGATAATCTGTCAAAACAGATTTCCAGAATGATATCCGTGATTTTTTAACTTTTTTTTATTTATAACATATTTGCTTTGCATTGTGGTTATGTAGAACAACGACGTCACTGGTGAAATAACAAACAGCAAGAAAACAATAATAATTTTCACCATAGAAGTGCGGTTACAAGGTACATATTTCACAATAAGAAAAGGGAAAAAGAAGAAGGAGAGGAAGAAAAAAAAAACAATAGGCTTTTGAATTTAGATTTAGTAATTGACAAATTAAATCGAGAGTCAAATTTTGGTTAGAATATTTTTCGCAGTTGAAATTTATGAATTTATAAACAAATCCACAAAAATCGAAGTCAAAAAAAAAAATCAACAACAATAATAATAATAATAACCATGCATGGTTGATCCACACGCTTCACATCAACTTGGTGAAAGTAGGAGATCTTGAGATTATTCCAAAAATAAAACGGGTATTCTGGGTAGCAACACCAGATACATGAAATACTGAAAATCCTTTGTGATTGACATTGGGGTTCCGGTGAAAATCCGCGAATAAAAAAAAAAAATTAAAAAATAATAAAAAAAAAAAACGCACCTTGATCTTTAATTTTTTTTTTTTTGGAACAAAAATAGCAGATGGAACATGGCAGCACCTCGCAACGTGGGATTTCATCAATATTCTTTGATTTTACCCATAAAAATATAGTTTGTCAAGCCAACCAGAAGCTTAGTTGTTGCAATTTGGCTATGTTTAGAACAGCAACAACAACAACAACAAAAAAAAGGAATGAAAGAATCAGTTATTTTAGGGAATATAAGGTCATCAACATTGAAAAAAATGAAATTTCGACAGTTTACCAATTGGTTACGGACTGTCGTTTTTTTTATTTCCTTCTATTATATATTGGATTCATGAATAATTTTGCAAGGCTTTCTTACCGTGACTATTCCGGAGGGCAAGAACAAAGAGGGGTAGAGTACACCACAACCCCTAAGAATAATTTAGAAAGACGTTGTAAATTATTTTGATCAATTATGATGCGGGCATGACTGACTATCCCACACTTTTCCTTCTGGTTTGTTTGTTTGTTTGTTTATTTTCTTTTTTTTTTTTTGGTTGTGAAATCAACCACAAAAGAGGATATACACACAAACAAAACAAAACAAAAAAAAATGACAAGCAAATTGCCGCCTTTTCCCAAAGGTATATAAACTCGTTGATCTACTTTTGGGGGGAAGAAGAAGAAACGCCAACATCTCCTCGAAACTAAAAAAAACGAAATAAAAAAAAATAAAAGTGTAACCTTTTCTTAATTTCTCTTTTAGTTTTTTTTTTCTCACTCTCCATATTCTTTAACTATTTTTCCAAACATCCACAAACATTTGATTTCTGATAAGATACCCTTGGATCAAATCTAACCAAAATCAACAAATTATTATACACATTTCCTAATTTGGTAATCCCGAGTGCCTAATTTAGATCATACATTCCGAGAGTTTTCTATTTGTTTATATCCACTAACCTTGTTGATTATCATTTTTATCGTATAGGGAACCACTATCTTCCTTAGTAAGTTTTTTTTTTGTTTATTTATTTATCACGACCTGCATAATACTCAACCCTAGAAAAACAGTTCAAGGTGCATTTAAGTGCATAGTTTTTAATATAAACAAGAAGACAAACAGAGACAAGACAGGCAAATTCATTTTATTAATTACTTTGCCTAATTCATATTACATACAAAAAAAAAAAAATCCCTTATAAATAATAATAGTAACAATACATTTTGGATCTTTTAAATAACAAAAATAACAAAAGGAAAAAAAATTGAGGCAAGCAATTTGCATTCGAAATTTTCAACTTTTTTCATTTCCTGGTGAATTTAATTGTTTGGTTATTTATATTTATATAAACCTCAATTTCATCTTCCCAGACTTGTTGGAGATAATTAAATTTTTGGAAGTAAGAAAAAATTTTTTATTTTTTTTTTTGCAGTCCATATTTACTACCAATTCTCGACTGAGTCTCCATACCATTTTCTATTATTACATCATCACCACATCCTTCCATTGTTTGGCTTTTTTTCTCCTTCGTTCTTTTTGGCGCAAGATTTTTATTTTTCTTTGGATCAAAAAAAAAAAACAAAAGAAAGAAGCACTTAATTTAGGGGAGATATAAAACAATAGATTCACACACACTCATACAAATACACCCACAACACGTATCATTCCACCCGTATACACTTCACCACACCACACACACCACACACACACCTCACACATACTATTCATATACATTCTTGTATCAGTGGAATATCTTTACAAGTGTTTTGGACTTTACATTGTTTACTACCTCGAAATCAAAGTGAGATCATTTGTTTCAAGTACACAATTTTTTTTTGTTTTATTATTAGATCAAAAGTTATAATTTTTTCTTTTAATATTTTTTTGATTTCTAATTTTTGAATTTTAATTTTTACCTGTTACAAAAAGGAAATTAGATCATAGAGGGGACAGTTTGTCTAGGTGTTCATTTATTTTTAAAAAAAATTTAGTTATTACTGTTGATTCATTCCCCAAGAGAAGAATCCTCAACTTGATCTCCCGCCCCTATTTGTGTGAATCACTCCCATATAATTACATGCTTATAAAGGTGCAAATCATTAGAGTAACATTCTTAGAAATATTATTATTTGTTAAGTCCTCATAGAGTCATTTATTTCTATATTTAATTGTTTATCATCATATTTTAACCACATTATATGAATTCAAATCAACTACCCCAGGGCCAACCGGGAGGTGTAGGTGATACCCAACAACAGCAGGTTGAATCACACCTACAACAACCAATACTCAATATGCACACACCACAAGCTCACCCTCCACAACTACAACAACAGCAGCCACAACAACAATCACAACAGTCACAACAGCAGCAGACGATACCCACATCCAATTTTGTTAAACTGATGGATATGAATCAACAATTTAATTCCCCTCAACAACAGTTTCGAGAAAGTAGTCAACATACTTCCCCGTCGATATTTTATAATCAACCAAATTACCAACCGGTAAACTACCAACAACAACAACAACAACTGCAACAACAACTGCAGCAACAGCAGCAACAGGTACCACAACAACAGCTGTTTCAGTTTGATTACTCACATTCATATACAACGCAACAACCAAATCACTTTCCATCTACATCATCCGTGAACCTGTTGCCTAATAATTATCAACACTTTCAACCAATTAATGAATCCACAGCACAATATCCCCAACTACAACCACCACAACAACAACAGACACAGACACAGACTATCCAAGAACCAGAGACAACTCATAAAAGAAAAAGATCAAGGCGGCAGGATTCCATACATACAAGCACAGGAGAAAGTGAATTAAAACAACTAGCTTTACAATCAACTGATGTCCCATTATCTGATCTTGCACATAGAATAAAACAGTTGGAAAATGACTCCACACACCATTCAAGTTCAGATCAATCCAAACTAAAAGAGAATAAAGAAACTCAAAGACTGTTATTTGGTATGGTATGGCTACTCAATTCTTGTGAGTTATCACCCACAGCTGTCATACCAAGAAATAGAATATATGCTAGATATGTTCAGGTTTGTGCAGATAATAGTTTGGCTCCTGTATCTCCTGCCAGTTTTGGGAAATTGGTGAAAATATTATATCGTAATATCACCACTAGAAGATTAGGAATGAGAGGCCAATCCAAATATCATTATTGTGGGATCAAACTTGCAGGTGATGAAAATATGCAACTGCAATTACTAAGCCTACAGCAACAGCAACAACAACAAAAACAACGAGAACAACAAGAACAGCAGAAGCGTCATCAAACTCATAGTCGGAGTCATAGTCGGAGTCATAGCCATGCTCATAGTCATGGTCATAGTCATGGTCACCATCATCGTCGAGAAAGTTCGCTAGGGGGATTTACTGAACAGATTCACTCGCCAGCATCATCGACAACTTCATCAGTATCATATGACGAATCCCCAGCACCTACATCTAGACCACACACTCCTTCATTTACACCGATTAATTCACCAGGTATTTTGCTTTCAACAACTTTGAATGATCAACTTCCACTGATTCTGCATATGAAGTATATTCCCAATTTATTTCAATTGTTAAATAGTAATACTGATCCCAGTTCCAATCCTTATACTGCTATCGAATTACCCTCGATTTATCCATTTTTAACACGGGATGCAGATTATGATATTGCCGATACTTTATATTCATTGTATAAAGTTCATGTCAATGCTATCTTTGAATCCATTAGGTACATGCAACTAAAAAAATTGTTCTCGAGTTTTAACAACTTTAACAGTATATTGACTGCTCCAGTGTTTAAACTATACACCACAGATTCCATCACTGAATGGATCATGAAGTGTGATTTGATCATGTACAAGAAAATGATTAGGATGTTGAGCAAATTACAACTACAATTGTTAATCCCACAAGAACAATTATCCCAATTGAAACAAATTGCTGGTGGATATATTAAATCGTTAGCTACATCACTAGCTAACTCCAAAGTGTCTACGAATTTCGTTATTATGAAGTTAAAATTAGCAAAACATTTTGTTAATTTATTGAATCGGTTAATTAAAGTCATTGAAACCGGTCAACCAGCATCAAGAATATTAACTGATGATAGCGAAAAGAGCACCATGATTCAAGATTGGATGAAATTGAATTTGGAAGAAGTTATCAGTCGAGAGATTCCATGTGCAGAAAAAAATATCGACATTTTGAATCATATATTGAGTATTGAAGTTATGGATTTAATAAAGATTAAACAGGAATCACAAGAACAACATCAACATCAACAGCAACAACAACAAACCACCACCACTTCCACCACTGAAGACAATAATAATCCTACATCTATCATGAATAATTTTGCCACTTATGTTTCAAACTTACCATCGAGGTTTCCAGATATAAATGCAAGACTATTCTTGGTGTTGTCATCAAATTTGTTAACCACATGTTTAAGAGAAATTAGTTTACTGGGTGGTGAAGGGTTTGGTGCTTGGTGGATAGTTAGATGTTGGGTTGATGAATATCTAGCATGGACTTTTGAAGTTGGTGGATTTTTCCAAGATGATCTACAAGATGCTTTAAAACATCTAGAATCTCCATCAATGTTACCTTCATTGCAAAACCAACCATCTGATCAAGATTACCCACAGGGACAAGAAGATGCAGGAGATATGGTGTTTGGAAATATCGATTTATTAGAGACTTCATTTGATCTCGATTCGAAAAATTTGAGTCAACAATATTCTCTACAGAATCAAGCGGAATCATTGTTGAATTTCGACACCAATATCGATAATATATTAAACTAGTATGTTTGATAAGCGAAAAAGAATTCATAAGTTGGGTTACATTATAGAGAGAGTAGTTTAAAAACATTAATCGAATGAGTTGGTTTTTTATTTGAGAGTTTGATTTATTGTGTTGTCTCTTTAATTTGGATACAGATACATATATAGGTTATCAATTTATTTTTAGGTCTTGTTTTAATAGGAATGCCAAAACAAAAAAGGCACTAATTAATTAATTTTATTTTGCATTACAATATTTATGTAGGTCCGTATATAAATGTTCTCACCAACAAATATACCAATCTTGGTTGCAAAACTAAAACTTCTTCTTTTCTTAACAATAAAAGTATGCCAAACAATCTAGAGATTCTTCCATCATCTACGCAATGACAACAACCCAACAAGATGTAATCATATCTTACAACTTGGCATCAGCATCAATTGAGTCATTGAAATCAGCCGATGAATCAGAATATTGGAAACGCAAATTCATCCAACTATTGTTAACACAACCAATTTACATTTTCCCCAATGATGAAAACTCCACACGTCCAATCCATGATACTATCTCCAACAACAAGATATACATTCATGGGGGAGATCTAAATCCAGGACAGAGAGGTATTAAAAGTTGTAAATATTCTTTAGCTGGTTCATCAATCATGAAAATTAACCCTGTTGCTACTTATTATTATGATCGAGCTAAACAACCTGAATTTATTGTTAAATTTGAAGAAGCATTACTTCCTTATTTGAATAATAATGTAAAAAATTTGTTGGGTGTTGATAAAGGAGTCATGTACTTGACGTTAAGAGTAATGTTTTGTTATTTATATGATGAGGAATTCCAATTGACGTTGTGCAATTTGTGTACTCACCAGAAAGAGATTAGATTAGATATTGAAAGAAAGAGACAATTATTGGAACCTATTAAAAATGTCATTGTTAACACATTGAAGGATTTTTTGAATAGTCATGATATTGGAATATCGTTGCTCAAAAAGAATATGATTAAAATGAGCAAGAAGAATTGGAAATTTATTGATGATTTGATATCAATTGTATTTATAAATTATTTCAATTTATTCAACTCCAAGAAACAACCATTGGGGTATTGTTTAGATCCAGATTTTGCCCTTATCAATCATTCTTGTTTGCCCAACTGTACTCAAGTTTCTGATACAAAAAACGAGTATCAAGTTATCAATACATTGCCCATTTTCGAACACGAAGAGATCACAGTAACGTATATCCCATTAGGATTCCCCAAAGAAATCAGAAGTTACCAATTATTACAGCAATTTTACTTCCATTGCCAATGTAAGTTATGCAAATTTGACGATAACAATGATCCGTTTTTCAGCATCCAATGTAATAAATGTGGAGCCAGAATTAAATCACCTTCATTCAAATTAATTTTAACATCGCCAAACTTAGCCATGAGACAACACGTATGTACCAAATGTTTAAACAACTTGAACCAAGTGGTGTATCCTAAAAATATCAAGATCAGGAATTTTTTCATGTCGTTGATATTATTCTTTAAAAGCGTGACTGGCTTGTCGTTTAATGATCAGGATTATTTCAAGTTTTTGAATAAAGAATTTGTTAAATATATCGAGAAATTTACCCTGGTTGAATTAATCAAAATGCTAGTTAATGGGATTTATCAATTTGAACTCCCCCTTCAACGAACACAATTGTTGAATAACTTGATTGCCATTGTTGTCAGTGATAAAGTATTTCCCTTGTATACTTTCCCATTCAATATCATAATTCGTGAGTTGGATAATAGCAATAGTGGTAGCGAATCAACCAACCAACAAGAAGAAATCTTGTCTCTGCAAGATGGAATATCTCGATTGAAATTGAAACTTCAACGGTTGTTTGGTGTGGATATCCCATCTGATTTGACGTCCATGTTGATGTTTGATAATTGTTTATTCTTAGAAGTTGCGGAGTTATTGTACCAAATAATCAAGTTCATACTTAATCCGGAAAATGACAACAAGTCAAGAGAGATTTCCACAATATTTGGCAATAGTCAAGACACCCTAGCTATATTCTGTCAATGTTGTTTCTTTTTCTTCAAACAGGTCAGATCAGTACCAGAAGTTGAGTCTGTCGAGGACAAACTCATTCAAATAATGGACATTTACGACTCTTGTACTTTGAGTGGGAAACTAACCATTGGCAGTTGTTTGAGTGAATTGTTTGCGTTTGGTGAATTATACATTCGAGTAACAGAGTCTCAAATCGCCGTGAAAAGTGCCATAGGATATCTAATTTATTTTCCTATAGATAAGGATGATTGTCTATAAATTATTGCAAAAAATGTTACAATAGGTTGTAAAAATACTTTATACATCATTTAATGCTACACAAACAGCACCTTTATGATGTCCATTGTATTGCCTTACTGTTTCACTATTGGACAAATCCCACAATCTCACATAATGATCAGAACAAGCTGTCACCAAATACGCACTATCTGCACTAAATGCACAATCCCATACCCATCGTTGGTGACCCTGTAATGTAGTTTCTAAATTAAAATTCTGTTCCGTTGACCAAATCCTAGCTGTATGATCTGCTGAACAGGTAGCCAAATGTTTCATATCCGTCAGTAATAGCACTCTTGTAATATATTTCAGATGGGATCTGAATTTCGTAATTGGAGTTAAATTGGTTAAATCTTTTTGATTTTGCATCTTCCACACATAACAATTTCCTTTACTGTTGCCAGCAACCAACATTGATCCATCACTGGCAACACTCAATGAATTAATCGGCACGTCATCTTCCGGGATTAAATGATGGGTACATTGATTCTCCCCAAGATCCCACACCCTAATATTCCCATCTTGATCACAACTTATCAATTCACCTTGATTGGGGTGAATCACCACTTCATTCACAGGACAATGGTGTTTGTAATTCCTCTGCACACTAGGCGACCTCACATCCCAGACTTTGACTGTTCCGTCTTCCAGCGACGTCACCATCCATTTATTATCTGCCTGGAACTGCAACGACGTGACATTGGTGGTATGTCCTTCAAAAGTCATAACTGGGTTATTATTTGAATTGTTTTGATTTGATGAAGATGAGGTGTTGGCTGCAACATTTGTATTTGATGATGATGGTGGGTTGATGTTTCCATTAGGACCATCCCCAGAATTACCCGTCTGTCGTATATCATATAATCGAACGTATGGATTCCCTGCTGCTGCTAAAAATCTTTTGTCTGTGGTTATTTCTAATCGGTTGACTTGTGAATCTGAATGTTGTATTGTTCGAGAACACACTCCTGTTAATGCATCCCAGAATCTTATGGTATGATCATATCCTGCTGATGTTAATATAACTGACATTGCGAACTGGTACTTTTGTGAATTGACTGGTTATTGATTATTGAATGGATTACAATAGAAGGTTTGAATTTTTAATTTTTTTTTTATTTTTTTCGTTGTTTTTTTTGTTGCTTCTTTTGTCTGCTCTTTATGCGTCTCGAAAATTCTACATAGAGTTTGTAATTTACATATATATAATATTTTTTTGTATATTTGAAAACTTATTTACTGAAATAAACTTGAATTGTGAATTGTGAATGTGGTTGTTGTGTATATATGTCTGAGTATGTATGTATACATGTTTATAAATGATAAATACGTATAAGGTGACCCAAAACCCGTGTTGACTTTGATAAAAGAAATAAAGTTATAAAAAAAAAATTCCTCATGCATTTCTCTAAATTAAATTAAATTAAATTGAAAAAGAATAGAAAACTTTTCTCCCATATAATCCATATTAATGATTCGTTTTTCTTTAGAAGTTCTGTTGTATGGCTTGTTTTTGGGCCGGTGTTAATGATGTTGGATAATCAACCTTGAAGACGATTTCCAAATCACCTCTTTGACCTGGGGTTTTACTTATTGGCATACCCAAACCAGGATAGGTGGAGGTTGTGCCTGGTTGTATTGGTTGTGTTCTGGATAATGGGATTCTTCTTCCATCCAACGTAGTCACATCTCTTTCAAAACCACATAAGGATTCTTTGAATGACAATGTCACATTCATCTTCAAGTTATTTCCTTCTCTCTTAAACACTGGGTTTGGTTTCTCTTCAAGAACAAATTGGATTGTTTGTCTAGCACCACATTCTGGTTGGTAGTCACCTTCATTGGCAAAATTAATCTTAGTACCCGATTTCCAACCTGGTTTAATATTAATTTCAAGAAGTTTCTGTTCTTTAGCACCATTGGCATTCTTTCTTGTAATCTTCAATTTTTTAGTAGCACCTTTGAATAAGTCTTCTAATGACACAGCTAATGGCATGGTGACCACATCAGGTTCAGGTCTGGCTTGTTGTCTGCCACCAAATCCACCAGCACCACCAAATCCTCCTGGCATTCCACCGGCTCTTCCACCAGCACCACCAAATGGATGGCCACCAGCACCACTAGAACTGAAAGTGAAGCCATCATCTCCCATACCGAAACCACCCATTTGGGAGAATATATTGAATGCATCAGCTTGTGAGAATCCAGATGAACGGAATCCACCTGGTCCTCCTGAACTGAAATTGAATTGAGGTCCTCCTGCACCACCACCTGCACCAGCAAATGGATTGCCAGCATCGGCAGCAGGAGCATTTCCTCTGGCTGCGTCTAAACCATAATTATCGTAAACTTCTCTTTTATCTGCATTGGATAATATATCGAAAGCTTCTGATATTTCTTTGAATTTTTCAGTATCCCCTGTCGGTTTATCTGGGTGATATTTCAAGGCTGCTTTTCTGTATGCTTTTTTGATCTCTTGTTCACTTGCTGATGGGTCAATTCCCAACAAGTCGTAAAGTTTCTTATCTTTGACCATTGTCCTTGTTATTATTTAATATTGGAATAATATATATGTAGAAATAGAAAAAGAGTAATGAGAAAACAATTAATTTTCTGATGATGGAAATAGAGGGAAGGGTTTTTGTTAATTAATCTTTTCTAGAGTTTTTGAATTCTTTTTTTTCTTTCGAATAGCAATGTTGATCAGAGGAAAAAAAAAGGATCCGACAACAACTGGAAGATTCTTTATTCTTCTAGAATCTTCTACACATAGCATATATATATAGATAGATAGATAACATTCATCTAATCTTTCTTTTCAGCAGATAACCTGGCAGCTTTCTTCAATGCTCTTTGACGAATGGATTGATGCATTTGCAAGTTTAACTTGTTGGCAATCTTAGAGTACACACCAACAGTATTCTCAATACCAAATTCCATCAAGGCATGGGTCCAGTATGGAGTAGAGGTAGCATATCTTTCTTGAGCACCACCACGACGACCAACACTGTTTAATGTAGACTTGACAAACTGTTTTGGGTTTGGAATAGTGGCAGAAGAACGCTTGATCTTGGACATGGCAGAAGTAACCAAATAAGAAATGACCAATTCAACATCAACATCATCTGAAGCCAACTCACCAGCTAAAGCAGCAGACCAGGATTGCAAAAATGCCTTGGAACCAGAATAAGTTGCCAAATATGGAGTTGGCAATAATCCACCAAAGGAACCCATGGTTAAAATCAATCCTCTCAAATGGGTATGGTGGTTCTTTTCAACAGTGGCAACAATAGCTGGTGCTACAATTTGGGTGATTCTCAAAGTAGCCATGTTGTTAATAGTCACAATGTCTTTCAATTCCTTTTTAGTGGTTTCCAAGAATGGCACGGGGATGGAATGGGATTGACCAACATTATTGATCAAAACGGTAATAGGTAAATCGAAAATAGCCTTTTCCAAAGCCAAATAGTTTTCTTCTTCGTCAGTAGAAGCATCAAATGCAACGGTTTTAGTGTTGACTTTGTAGGTAGTTTCAATTTCTTTAGCAATTAATTCCAATTTGGATTGAGTTCTGGAAACCAAAACAATACTGAACCCTTTTTTAGCTAATTGTAAAGCGTATTCTTTACCAATTCCATCAGAGGCACCAGTGACAACAGCCCATTTACTGTTACTAGCACCATATTTGGTGAAATCGACAGGTCTGGCAAGGAATATATCGTAAAACAACGAACCAAATTTGAGTAAGAATATCGTCAAGTGAGCAACACCAACCAACAAGGCAAAGAGTAACCCAACTTGAACTAAAGTGTTGTCCGAATAGGCATTGAAGAATTGAGTAAACGACATGATGGTGACACGGGATGTTATAGTCAGTCAAAGGACGTACAATAAAAGTTAAGGAAAGAGAAAAGTTCGAGGGATAATTACGTGAAATATTTTTCTAATGGCAAAGTTGAAAAAAAAAAACAAGTTATCCGAAATTGGGGGATTTACGTACGTATTGATTACACACGCGACTTCCCGAGGACAAAGGTATTTAACCGAAACCAAACATTAATATTGATAATAATACATACATATATAGTATACCCTATAAATAAGTAAACTCTTCCAATTTTTCATTTGTCAACTCAACATGCAACGCTTCTCTATCTATCTGCTTTTCAAGTAACGACATAGACATTTCCAACTTCATCTTGGACTTTTGCAAGTCACTTATACTTGAATCCACGCTTTTCAATTCATCATAACTAGTTTCCAACTTATTTTGAGTGGTTTCATCGTCAATCTGTAATATATTTATCCATGGATTGTTAAAACTCTTTATCTTATTATCATACATCAGCATTTCTTTATATGAACGGTTCGATGATCCATTTATACTCCCTCCGCGTCCACGATAACCACCTCTATAACTGCCACCGCGGTAGGATCCACGATGAGACCCGTACATACCAGGTCGTGAATTACCGGCTTCTTCCTCATAATGTTGATCTCTATCTAGTGGTTCATTTTCTGCACTGTTTTCATATCCCCCTGCTCCTGCCGATCCTGTTCCTGTTGTATTTCCATAGTATCCTTGATCATGATATCCAGAATATGATCTGCCACCGCCTCTTCCATGATAGTATCCACCACTGCCACCACCACCGTATCCGTGCTTATTACCATAATATCCTCCGTTTCCTCTGTAGTTGTTGTTACCATAGTAGCCTCCATGACTACCACCCCTGTGACCTCGAAATGAACCTCCGCTGCCACGGCCGCCTCCACGACCTCGATAACCTCCTCCACGGTAGTTACTCAGATAATATTCATCTTTGCCATACGAGTTATATGAATCATAGCCATCTTGATTATGGCTATTGTTGTTGTTATTATCGTAAGACATGATTAGTTTAATTTGTATGATTAATAGAGGATATGAATTTTTTTTTTTTTTATTTTTTTTTTTTTGCTGGTTGTCTCATTATCTGTGTAATTCAAATACAATTTTTTTTTGATTATATCACACGACCTACTTTTTGCAGCAGATATAACTTACAAAGTAGGTTTAGGTAATAATAGTAAATAATACAAATAATTATACACATATATTAAGTAATTAAGTAATTTTGTTTTCCTTTTTCTTTTAATTGGAAACATTATCTAAAGTATGTAAAATCTTCCTTCTCTTAGCACTCAGCAGGTCGTCTGTCTCTGATTTCAGTCTTTGTAAACTAGGTATTCTTGTTGGTGAAGCACCGGAATTGCGACTATGTACTCTAACTGCTCTCGATGGAGACAAGGAAGGTTTGCTGAAATACGACGATGCTGAAGATGATGATGACAACGACGAGGTATCTTTTATAGGGGATATTTTAACCGCATTGGCGTCGAATTGTTGTATCTCATGCAATTCTTTGTCTATTTTATCCAAATTCTTGACTATTTTCTCATTATAATCCTGAATATTTGTCGAGATCTTCGATAACTTGGTAATATTTGGATGTTTCGATATGTCGATTTTATGCTCCTTCAATTGGTTTATACTCTTGAAAATTTCATCACTCGACGATATGCTCTGTAGTTTGGCTTTGCAATCCTGGTGGATCAGCTTATTGGAAGAAAGTTCTTTTTCCAATTTAGGTAGGATCACTTCAATTTGATCATGCCATGTGTTCTCCATCTTCAATGCATTCGCCCTCTCTTTAGAAATCTCTTTACCTGAAATTGCACTATAATCTTTCATAACTGTATCTATAGTGCCTTCAATTTCTTTCATCATTAAGTTTTTGAAATTATCAACTAATGGGGAGAAATTGTTAACAAGTAAATTCCCAAGATGTGAGTTCAAATTTGTACCAAGGTTGCATAAGTAATCATCCTTTAAAAATCCGGATAGTTTTTCGTTGACGACAACGAAATCTTGAATAACTTCTTGCGTTCTGATATAGAAATCCTGTTGGAATGTTAACAAGTTATCAAAATTTTGTTGAAAAGTAGTGATATAATTGGTCAAGTCCTGATTCATTACCTCTCCAACATTTTTTTGGTAATCTTGGATTTTCTCTTCTACTTGGGTTTTATAATCATGTAACTGTTCGCCAAGCTCTGATTCAAAGGACGTCAATTCGTCAGCGGATTTGTTTTCAGATTGCACTTTTTTGATATCACTTAAATAACCAATAGATGATCGTAAATGGTTGGACAATAAGTTCACCAACATGTTTGCGGAAGACGACGACTTCTCAAAAGCTCGTTTCAATTTTTCATTCAATGCATGTATAATAGCCTGGTTTTCACTATTGGTGTCACTTGCTTGACGATACTTCCTTTCCATGGTATTCAATTTAGTATTACATCCTTCAACGTCTTGTTTCAACAGATCAATTTCTTCTTTGTTTTCGATTTTAGTAAATTCGAGTGTGGCAATTTTTGCTTTAAGCAGCTCGATTTTCAACTTATCTTCCTTGGCTTGAGTTTTCAAAGAACTGTTTTCTTGCATGAGTTGATCATAATTTTCAGAGTCTAAATAAATACCATTCTTGTTTCTGGTAGCAATCAAATCCATGCTCATTTGAGTTAATTCTTGAGCTAAGTTCTTCACTAGCGTCTTTTTCATAATTACATCTGAATCGTGACCCACTCGAGGTGTGTTTTTAACATTTTTAGCCTTACTGGCATAGTCCAACGTTGAACAAGTTTCCAGGAAATTGACTTGAGCAGGGGAAATCGTGGCAATCAATGTCGTTTTGGTATTCCCACCCAATGAATCTTGTAAAATGTGGGTGAGTTTTGATTCTCTGTAAGGTATATGCTGCAACTTCTTTTCATTCAACGAATTGATTACTCGACCTAACGTAAGCAACGATTGATTTATCCCACCAGCTTCTTTAACCACAGAACCTGACCTGCTGATGTTTTCGGACCCTGCCAAATCCACAAGGTTCATTTTGGAAATTCTGTATAGTGAATCCTCATCATCAGACGAGATTTTTCGGAATAACTGCAAGGAGAATATAGTATGTGATCTGGATGAGGAATCATTCAAGTTGGTACTACTCGTTTTCTTCTTCTGTAAACCCATCTTCAAGTATTTGATCCCCTGGTTATAGTCATTAAGGCAATACTCAGTCAAATTCTGGATACTAATTGATTTATTCTTGCCTACTGCCTTTTCATGTATTCTTAGTCTCCGATTATTGCCATTCGCACTACTTAATAAGTCAATCAACTCTTCATTGTAGATTTCCAAGTATGAGATTTTCACCATATAATCATTCTTTTTGTTATTCTCAAGTTTCTCCAATTTTTCAAACAATTCAAACAATAACCTGGGTATGATCCCTGCAATCTCAGAATTCTCATCAAGGACATTATTGTTATCCATCCCACTCATGGTGTATGTTTTCCCTGTCCCTGTTTGGCCATATGCTAATATTGTGACATTTATACCCTGTAGGAAATCCTGAAGTAAGGGATGTCCAATTTGAGAATATATCAAGGATTGGTCTGCCTGGGATCCATACACCTGGTCAAACTTGTAAGTTCTCTTCTGACCATTCTCCAAAGATGGGGATGTGGCTTTGACTGGCTGATTTAGGGTAATGTATGGCTCGGTGATTGAAAAATTATCATTGGATAACTCTACTACTATAGGTGATTTCGCTGTTATTTCTTGGGGATTTCTTCCTCGACATCTAACTACCACTTGAATATTTGACATATTGTGAAAAATAAAAGGGGAGTATGTATATGTAGATGTTATTTGGTGTAGATGTTTTGATAGAGTATGTTTTCTTATTTGATTTCCTCGTAGATTTTTTTTTTTTTGTTTTGTTTTGCTTTTGTTTTGTTTTGTTTTGATTTTCATTTCTGGTCTGTGAAATTAATTGCAGAAATTAAAGAATTACGCGGTAGAAAAAAAAAAAAAAGGTTTATATGCAGGTATATATTAATTAAACTATGGGTTGGTAATGTTGTTTGTTGTTTTTGCTATTCAATTAATCAAAGAAATCATCATCATCGTCACCACCAGCACCAAGGTCTTCATCATCATCAAGGACATTCTTTCTATTGAATGTGATTTTGGTTTGTTGTTTTTGTTGGGTGTCCCTACTTATACCATCCAATATTTGTACGATATCTTTCTCAGTTAATTTTTGACGAATTTGACCCATGGAGTATAATTTCAAGATATAATTCTCGACTGCTTGTGCTCTATCTGGTCTGACAATTCTCACCCTGCTCAATCTTTCTCTTGCTTCGGTTTCCAAGACTCTTCCTAACACTGCTGCAGCCATGCCATCATTGGCCAGTTGTTGTGAATTCGAACCACCATTGCTTGGAGAGGCACCCCCACCACCACTAGCATTCTTCTGAAGTTCTGCCAATCTTGCTTGTCTAATTGCGTTTAATTCTGCGTCATCCATCGTGTGTGTTCTGTATTAACCTTGTCTTGTCGTTGTGCAACTGGAATGACCATTGAAATTTTTATATTTTTTTTTCTACTGTAATTAAATGTCTTTTTAATTCCTGCAGCAGAAAATTTTTTTGATTTTTTTTTTTTTTCTAACGACTTCTGAACAACAAACCAACAAAACAAAGGAAAATTCCACTTGAAGAATCATTCACACAAGACTTTATTGATTTTGATTTTGATTCTTTTTTTTTTATTGTTTTAAAAATAATATTTATCTTCATCCCATATATATATTTATATATCCTTTCATTATATTCTAGCTCCACACCATGAGTTCGGACAAGTCAAATTTACTAAAGAAATACAAGATTGTGTTC
>JAKTVF010000077.1:6129-48413 GCA_030557055.1 Candida tetrigidarum
GATCGGATCTTAAAAAAGGGCCAAAGTCAAATACAAAGCCAAAGCCAAAGACAAAGAGAAATACAGAGCCATAGCAAGGAATCTGAGCCCAAAAAAAAAAAAGAAAATAAAATTAAAATAGCAGGAAAATATAATAGAAGACGGATAAATTAGCCCGCGGTTAAGAATTATAAAATAAACAATCACACAACTTGTACCACAGACCTTATTGTTCAAGAGACAGGAATTCCGTTTTAATTTTAGTCTTTTGATTTTTAAAACATCCCAACAAATATTAACAAAGTAACTAAAATAGAACAAAACAAAAAGACAAAAAAAGAACAATAATTTATTGGTGAAATCCCGGAAGAAAAGAAACGTATTAATTAACTAAACGCATTCAACCACACACTCTTACAGAACACAAAGCAAAAAAAAAAGTGAGAGAGTAACTCAAAGAGAGCGAGAAAGAGAACGAGAGCGACAAAGAGAACGAAAGCGAAAGAGAGTCAAAGAAAAAAAAAAAAAGTATAAAACTCGAATAATACCTACCAATCAACAAATATCGTATTATTCAAACAACACAAGTTTTAATATTTTTTTTTTAATTTTATTTTTTTTTTGTTTCGTTTTTTTTTCTTCACCCCTAACTTCAACCCGAGTTACTTCATTCATATTTTTATTTATTTATATCTTGTTTTTTTTTTTACCATTATAACAGTTGAATCCCCCCAAAAAACTGTCCAAACTAGCTATGTTTAATAGACCGGACCAGTACCTCCCTCAGCTGGCTACGTCGAATCACCTTCACCAGAATCCAAACTCTTTTCAACAAGACCACCACCACCCACCACAGTCGTCTCAACATGCAGGCTTTCCTTACCCTCCCCAATACCAAACCTTGCCACCAATAGGAATGATTATCCAACCAAATAACCTGTACCACCCTCCTCCACCTGCCCCGTTGACTGCGGTCGTGCCTCCTCAACAAGTACCACAACAAGTACCACAACAGTCGGTGAACATTTCCGCCCACCACCAACAGCAGCTCCAGCAGCAACAACAACAACAACAGTTACAGCAACATATCCAACAACTGCGAGAACAGTACTACCAACAGCAAGAATACATAAACCCGGCTGAACATAAACCAGGTTCACTTTCACATGTGCATAAAAGAGGACCATGGGGTCCTGCTGAGGATGCAAGACTATTGGAATTAATCGAACAACATGGTGCATCCAACTGGGTCAGGATTGCCAACTACCTCGAGAGTCGTACCGCCAAGCAATGTCGTGAACGTTACCATCAAAATTTGAAACCATCTTTGAATAGGACTCCAATAACTCCTGAAGAAGGGGCTCAGATAGAGAAATTAGTGGCAATTCATGGTAAGAAATGGGCAGAAATATCTCGTCACTTGAATGGGAGATCAGATAATGCCATTAAGAACTGGTGGAATGGTGGTGCCAATAGAAGAAGACGAGCAAGTCTCGCAACGAATTCTAACAGTAGTGACACCACCATATCAGAAATCAAAAACGACCAAAATACCCCAGAGAATTCAATCGTGGAAGCTAATGTTGAGAACAAAAGTTCAATGTTACCACCTCCTCCAACAAGTGCACCAACCTCCAGTTCATATTACCAACAACAACAGCAACAGCAACCGCACCAGCAACAACAACATTATCAGTTACCACAAATTTCATTTAATACATCTATGTTTGGCAAAGAAAAAGAAAAAACACTTCCTAGCATATCACAAGCATTACATCCAACATCCACACCAGTTGCTACGTCAACCTCCCTTGCAACATCAAGCTCAACACCTCCACCATCATCAGAAAACAACCAAGCTACAGGCAGGTCACCTGTAAAAGCCAGTGGTCATAGATCTGCAAGTTTTGATATCAATTCCACAACCACTTTACCACCAATCGCACTGAGCAACAAACGTCGGTTGATCGATGACCAGTTTGGTCGAAGACATTCAAGTGCTACAGCAACATTATTACACAGTCATCATAGTAACTCACATACTAATTTGTACAACACGTATTCGGCTCGTGCTTCCGTTAGTGGACCTAGTGGAAACCTTGGTACCGGTACATCATCATACAGCGGGTCACCATTACTGTTGAGCAATGCGGCATCGAGAAATAATTCCATCACGCATTTTGAATTGTTGAACAATTCAACCGCAGTTTCAAGAAGATCAAGTACTTTCGCTTCCGACTTGTTCCCCAATCCTTTAAACAAAGATCACACAACTCATAAACGAAATGAATCACAAGGTTCATCTTTTAATTCTCCTTCGTTAACTCCCCTGACA
The DNA here is from genome assembly GCA_030557055.1 of Candida tetrigidarum. Classification (NCBI taxonomy): domain Eukaryota; kingdom Fungi; phylum Ascomycota; class Pichiomycetes; order Serinales; family Debaryomycetaceae; genus Candida; species Candida tetrigidarum. Next base: position 8,444 of record JAKTVF010000077.1, read on the forward strand.
AGATTTTCCGTTTCGTCCATAAGTTCAATCCATAATTCTGCCGTGCTAAATAACAATTCGTCATCAGTGACTTCACCAGCCACGTCATACAAGAAGGTGTATTCTGCCAGTTCCGCTTCGATAAATTTACCGGTTAAAGAAGAATCTGAAGGTGGTGCTGACAGAAGTGAAACAAGCGAAGAAAACTTAGAAACGGACACAAATACGGATACCAACGAAGAAGAATCTTTGAAGAAACCAAAAGATCAAAAGGAATACAAAGAGAAAATGTCCGTAAGTTCATTACTTGATTGAGTTGAGCTCATTTTTGTTATTTTTGATTTTTGTATTGTTTATGAAACAAGTTTTGAATAATAGTGAAAAAAACAACAACAACAAAACAAAACCAAAAAAAAGTCGTTATTTTGTATTATTTATCAATCCTTATGGGGGAATAGAGCATATTCTTTGTTTAGCAACCAAAAGCTACCTTCTAGCAAAAAAACCAAAAAAAAAAAAAAATAGGAACTGGCAACAACAGTTCATAGATTTCCAATTCGTTTGTCATCACATCGTAGTTAGTTTTTGTTCTTTTGTTCTTTTGTTCTTGCATAGAAACATCAGTCATTGTTAATCCATCAGGAAAGCTCATTAATTGTATACATAGTTATTTTTAATTTCTTTTAATATATTACTGTTAATCCTATTGTTTTTTGTCGTTTGTTGTTTTTGGGTTGTCCCGTACGTAAGTCGACCAAAATAGTCGCCAAAAATCGTTTAATTTTCAACAATTAACACGGAGGAAAAAAAAAAAATTAATTGTAACATACCAACTAACTTTAACCCCAAAGCAAAAAAAACTAAACCAAAAAAAAAAAAAATTGAGACACAGGATATCCGAAGATTTATTTTCCCACGCCTCCCGTCAATAAATATAATCACCTCCTAACATCACATTACACACACACATACACACATACATCCATCATTGTTATTTAACCAATGTCATTGTCAGCAAATGAACAGAAAGCAGTTCTTCAGAGTTGTATCAACAACATCAAGAACCAGTCAAATCTAATGAAGCATGATCTCAACGACAATAAATTATTGCCTGCACTAAAACATTGTTCCAACTTTCTCAGCGAATTACGTACCAATTCCTTAACACCTAAACAATACTATGAGATTTATATGCTTGTATTTGACTCATTGGAAACATTGTCAGCTTATTTGTTGACCACGCATACGGCAAGACAAAATGCCAAAAAGAACACCAAGGAAAGTAATAATGGGTCGGCATTTCTAGCTGATTTATACGAAATTGTCCAATATTCCGGTAATATTATCCCCAGATTATACATGATGATTGTTATTGGAACTACTTATATGTCAATTGAAGGAGCACCTACTAAAGACTTGATGAAAGATATGATTGAAATGTGCCATGGTGTCCAACACCCAATTCGAGGATTATTCTTGCGATACTATTTGTCACAACGTACTAAAAATTTATTGCCATTTGGGAATCAAGCCGATTTCCAAGAAACTGTCGATTTCTTAGTTGCCAATTTCATTGAAATGAATAAACTATGGGTCAGATTGCAACATCAGGGTCATTCTTCAGAACGTGAATTGAGATACCGTGAACGTAAAGAATTGAAAATCCTTGTGGGTTCCAATTTAGTCAGATTGTCTCAAATCATTGATGATTATACTGGAGACGAATCATATTCTGCAGTGGAGTATTACAAAGATAGAATTTTCCCCACTGTTACTGAACAAATCATTCAATGTCGTGACCACTTAGCCCAAACTTATTTAATTGACGTATTGATCCAAGTTTTCCCTGACGACTTCCACTTTGCTACGTTAGACAAGTTATTAAATGACGTATTTGTGAATCTCCATCCGATGTTACAGAAAAGTGAGTTGGTACAAGCATTGATTGACAGATTCATAGCATATCAAAAGTTTGCCAGTGATATTTCTAATTTGAGTGTTGAAGAAAAACCTGTTTTACACGATGTTAATATTGATGAATTGTTCCAATCGTTTTGGCAGTTCTATTTGAAGTTGAGTGAACTGGATCCAGACTTGCCACCAGAAGAACATTCCCTGCTTTTGCTGTCATTGATTAATCTTTTATTAACTTTTGATCCTGAGAATTTCACCAACTTGGATGTGATTTACAAATATGCCGAGAAGAATTTGGGTAGCCTTGAAGAAAGTGGTGAACAGGAAGAAATGTGGTCGAATTTGTTGATCGTACCGGTTTCCCATTTCAAATCCATTGAAAGTTTGTTGAAATTGAAAAACTTTTCTGATTTTTACGATAAATTGACTAATAAAAACTTACAAAAACAAATATCTTTGGCTATAATAGATAAGGTATTGTCGCTTGCCAGTGAAAATGATAAGGAATTGTTGTCAACTGTGGAACAAATAGACGGAATTTTCAAGTACCTATTGGTTTTAATCACCGAATCACCAAGCAAGTTAGACACAGCCAAAAACTTAGGCGTGACTAAGACTATAAAAATTAACAATGGCGAACTATTACTAACGCCAGAATTTCTTGAAGTCCAAGAAAAGATTTGCAAAGTACTTCATTTAGTTGAGACACCTGATGATCCAGCTACAACCATTGCTAATTTGATGCGTGTTAGAAAAACTTACTTGAACAAAAGCTTTGAGAATATCATTTACACCTATCCTACTTTGATATCCAAAATTTTGTTCAAATTGAAAATTGTTGGATATGTGGGGTTTCAGCAGAAACAAAAGCTGGAAACAACAGAATTGCAACTCATTTCCAGCTTCAAGAACTTGTCTGTTATCATTAACGAATTATACCAATATCACCAAGAATATTCGTCGGATTTGATTCTCGCTCAATACTTAAATGTAGCAATTGTCACCGATCAATTGCACTTGGAATCGTTGTGCTATGAGTTATTCACCCAATGTTTTGTTATTTACGAAGAAAATCTTATCTTGTCTACGCATCAGAACAGGAATACATCTAATGTAAACCCCAGAGATTCCCTTTCAGGAGGTTCTTTAGCATATGAATCTATTTTAGCCATTGCAAATTCTTTAGCCAAAACTAAGAACTTATCGAAGGACAACTATGAAAGTTTAATCACCAAGTTGACATTATATGCAAGTAAATTACTGAAAAAGAATGAAGTTACAAGAGCTATCCTTGCCTGTGCTCATTTGTGGAATCAAGATCGGAAAGGCGAAGAAAACGATGGGAAAAGAGTATTGGAGTGTCTTCAAAAATGTTTACGAGTTGCCGATGGTTGTTTGGATCCATTTTTGTCTGTTAAATTATTTATAGAAATCCTCAACCAGAGTATTATATTGAACGTTGATAGCTGGTTTACCAATGGTGTTATTGACTTGATTAAGACTAATATTGAAAACTTGGAGGATAGCCAGGATTTGAATATTTTGTTTCATAAGATTTTACCGTATGTAGAGAATCTGACTTAATCGAAATTAGTTTAGGAATCACCAACAAAATAGAATACTTAGAAATATATGACCCTTTCAGAAGTTAAGAAACACCTAGTTAAAATTCTTTAATCTCAGCCCCTCAGGTATAATGAGATCCATTATGAATTGAATTTTCACCTAAGCCATGTACACAGTAGTGTCCACTATTAACCCTGCTGCGCCATCAGGCATTGTTGTAATGGATCTTTATTACCATTCGCGTTTCCTGGGTTTTGAACAAAAGCCGGGTTCGGGCAAGTTACATACAAACTCCGTTTCTTTCTTTAGGGGGCAAGAGGGGAGTGAGACAAAAAAAAAAAAATGAGGCTCATTATCAAACCACAATCTCACACCACGAGATATAAATGTATCATCTTATTTTTAATCCCGTGTGAAAAAAGAGAAAAAAAAAAAATAATTGTGTATCTAATTTTATATTCAAACTATTCTTTATCTTCCTCAATTTATAACTTTAAGTCAAACATGTCACTTGAAGACAAAAAGCCTGTATTAGGAGAAGAAGAAGAAGAGAAGTCACCATTAGTGGAGACGGAATTACCACCATATTCCGATTTTCCAAACACCGTTAACGAGGAAAAACAACAACCATTCTTAGATGACAGTGTGAAAGTTAAACGTAGTTCAGATAAATTCAAACGTGTATTGCAAATCCTTGCTTTATTTGGAGTCATTTTCGTGGTCAACCATGTTTATTGGAACTTCCATGAGTTCCACTACGGCTTGGGTCATTTCGGATTTGACTTTGGTGGTGGTAACAGAATCCCAACCAAACCTTTGGACCACCATCCGATTTTCAGAAACTTGTTTGATACAGTTGATACCGGTGTTTCCACAGAAGGAGAAGACGGTGAAAACGCATCTAAAGCCAAAGAGATCATCAGTGTCACCAACCCATATGTGCCAAATCCGTTTTTCGGGAAATCAATATATTCTTCCAAGTTGCTCCACCACAAGTTTGGAAACAGTTGGGGCAAGCCAGCTGTGGTGAACTTCACTGCCCCATCGAATGTTTCGTTTGATGCTGTTGTGTTGACATTGCATACTGAGGTTGATGGTGTGCAATATGACAGATTAGCTAATTTGTTTGTTGATGGTGTTCAAGTTTGGAGAACATCAACCATTGAACCGGGAAACCGTAAGACATTCAGCAATTTCAAGAAGGATGTCACAAAATACGCTAATCTTTTCAAGAAGAAGAACGCCCAGGTTTTGTTCCAGTTGGATAACTTGTTGACCGATAAATTGACTGGTGTTTTTGATGTTACTTTATCCATCGATTTGTATAAATTCCACGGACACGGACACGGACACCACCATGGTGGACCTCATCATTCTGAACATGCTAGCGAAGAAGCTAAAGAGTCTGAAATAGATAAACGTGATTACGACAGTGATTCCGATAGCGACGACGAGAACGAGAATGATGACAGACACCATAAACAAGATGGGAAACACCACAATGATGAGAAACATCATCGTCCAAAAGACTCACACCATGCAAAGAAACCACACCATCCAAAAAAACCACACCATCCAAAAAAACCACACCATCCAAAGGATCCACACCATCCAAAGGAACCACACCATCCAAAGGATCCACACCATCCACACCATCCTCCACACCATCCTTCCAAGGGTCGTCATCACAGGTTCCATAAAGAACGTGAGATTTTCTCCTCTCACAAACCAGCTGATAAGATTTACCCATTGACATTCAGTTCCAAACCAAACAAACCTCCGGTTGTGTACCTCTCATCTGGCAGACTTGCTATTGATTTGCCAAAAGTGGCCAAGAACACCACGCGTTTGCAGCTTTCCATTTTTACTTCGGGTAATGCGGCTGACGAGTTCTGGTACTCCAACGTCATTGATAAGTACAAAGATGTGTTTGCTGACGAAGGTAACCCGTTTATTGGCAGAGGTCCAGCTCGTGCTGTGAACGTTTACTTCAACGGAAAGAAGATTGCTACACAAACACCTGAACCAGTGATTTTCACTGGTGGCATCTCACCAGCCTTGTGGTCACCTGTTGTTTCATTCAACGCGTTCGATGTTCCATCCATCGATGTGGATGTCAGTGGATTGTTGCCATATCTTTGGGAACACCAAGCTGCTGATGACAAATTGTTGGAAATCGAGGTCAGCAATGTTTTAGGTGAAATTGGTAAAGACGACAGTGTGTCAGTCAATGAAAACTGGGTTACTACAGCCAACTTGTTGACGTATGAAAACGACCAAGTTGTCGAGTCGTCCGGTGAGGTTGTCAGCATTGATAACTCCAGCTATGGTCATGTTGTTGCCATTGCTCCATATTTCACTCGTTCATTGCAACAAATCATTGATGTTAATTTGAAGGCACAGTTGATCAGTAATATCGTGTTGAAATTGAAGAACGACAAAGTTTTGAACACGACAATCAGCAGTTACACTGGAGCTGAAGTAGCAAACATTCAGAACTATAGAAGATCAGGTAACCGTCAAGCTGTTGTTCATGTTGGACACTCCACACAGTCACTTCTCATCCAGGACAATGATTTCCCAGAATCAAAACCAGATGCTGTGGTCAAGCACCATGGTAGACACGGAAAGACAATTCCGGACAATGCCATTATCTCCGTTAACACTTCCTTGAGTTATCCATTGGTTCTTAATTTGAACCAATTCGGAAGTGGAACCAATGCTGATGAGGGTGTTTACTTAGATTTTGAAGTCAAATTAGTTCATTCTAAAGGAACGGGTATTTCTTTGGGTGGTGGTCATGGCAATATTAGAACATCTGCTTCACAAAATGGAAGGTCTAGATATATCTTAGCACCTAAAGGTAACCATGGCGTTGGTGTTACAACATCCAAATACAAATCGAAAGTTAAGTTTGGAAAACATGAAAGAAAGTACAGACGAGTTGTCGAAGCCGTTAATGGCACCATTGTTTCAGATAAAACTAATGCAGGACGTGAAGACGAAGACAAGAACTTTGCTTCTGTTGTCAAAATCCTTGAAAACACATCCCACCAAGAAAATGCTATCCTGTTATCGAACAGAATTATCAAGGCATTGAATGGGGTTACTGAGAAAACCAGAACTCCATGCCATGGACACGGTGGATTCAGAGGAATCAGAGGTCACCGTGGGGATGTCGTACACCCACATTCAGACTCCCACTAGGTGCTGCTGAAACTTCAAGTAGCTATTATCTCTTGTTTTTGTTTTTAGTTCGATTTCTATTTTTATTTTTTGTTTTTATTTTTAAATCCGGTTGGAATATATATACACACTCTTTTATAATCGTGCTAACCAAACCCTGCCCATTCTATAGAGAATGCCAACGGCACCGACTCTTCACATAGCTCCTCTATGACTTCATCATTGACCTCATCGTACTGTTTACTGCTTGGCTTGCGTTCACCCATGATGACTAAATTCTTCTTGACGCTGGTAGCCAACCTGCCACCCACCACTATTTGGTGCATGTCGACAAACTCAAATTTGACGATGGAGTACGAGTGGTAACGCAATGGATCACCAGGGTAGATCACCAAATCTCCTCCGAACTTCAACCCAGGGTTTATAAAGTACCCCTGGTTTTGTAGATAGTTGTAGTATTTGTTGTACCTCACGAAAGTGTCGATCGTGAAAGTAGAATCTGCTAGGTAGTTCTTGACATACTCTTTAACGGAGACCTGGTACCTCTTTGCTAGTTCAAGATCTGCATTTTCCTCAGTATTGGCAGTTGTGATCAAGTTCCCCGAGTAGTTCTTGTTGTTGATCTCTTTGGCAAGTCGTGCGTCTCTGTATGCCTTCTGATCCACCAATATCGCGATGTTCTCATTGGTGCTGCTATCCTTCTTCTTCAACAACCAAAGAATTTCCCAGATCACCAACTTCAATGGCACGGAGAGGAATATGTTTTGCTGTGGGTATTGCTGCAAGGTTCCTGTGAGAACGCCTAGGATGTTGTACTCGTTTCGTAATTTCTTGACATCTTCGATATTGAATATGAAAACTTCTGGGTCTGTTATTGGGTTTACTAGAGGTAGTAGTATGGGACTTGTGGTGGTTGTCATATCATTGTTCATAGTTGTGTGGACTGGAGCTTTAGAGGAAAGTTTCATGTAATTAGCGATGGCTCATTTAATTTTTTTTTGTCCGTTCTTTATTATGGAGTTGCTAGTACCGTGGCCAGGGAAGAAATTAATAACAACAAATTCAAATTGAACAACAATGTGTAATGTGTAATGACATTTACTAGTCCAAACCTATACACCCATTAGTGTGAACATCAACAAAATGTTAAATAAAAACTGTACCATCTCTTATACTGTTTACCTTATCTATTTTTTTGCATTTGGTCCTAATGGAAATAAATTTTGCGTGGGAAGGCGGATAGTAAAACCCTTAGTTAGCCGCACTCTGAGAGAATGTAATTTTCGGTATCTTCTGATAATATGAAAATGACAGTATATGGTATGAAGAGTGCGGTGAGTTCACGTGGGTGAAGTTAGATTACGTAACTGTGGTTGAATAAGAGAAGATAAAGAACAAAAAAATAATTCACCAACAAAACAAAAAAAACAAAGAAGAAGCTTATTGATTATCGTCAAAGTGTAGTTAGAATTCCACGTTTAAGGTTATTGTATGGCTAACATTTTACCTCGGTCTAGCGGTTTTGTCTAATCTTAAATTGCTAATATTAGTCTGTTCTATACAATGATATTATTTTCCTTATGTCAACAACGTCCTCTAAGAACTTGTCTCCAAATCACTCTATCGAACACCTATTGCTCTAATTCATGGTTGGTCTAAATTCCAGCAAAATAATTGTTCACTTCACATTAGTATTGATGTTGAAAACTACGGTGCGAGCTACCGTCTTATAGTAACTGAGTTATAAAAAATCAACATGTCTTGAAGAAATGACGAGATTCGAACACTGCGTTCAGTTTGAAACTAAAAACAAGCGTAAAACAGACCACTAATTAGGCTATTTCAGCACGCGGTGAGAAAAATTTTCATATCTGGGGGGTCGTTCCGTTGAAATAGGGAATTTTCGACCCGAAAGGTGTGTACTTTTGAGAATTGTCGAAATTTTCAATGTTGATTTAATCATCACCCAAGTGGATATAGACCTTCCTAGAAGTGTTGGTTGGGATTTGGTGATCACCCTAAGTAGACTGATCAACGAAAATTTCATAAATTGTTTGATTTTGGTGAATTAAGTGGTGTCTGTTTAGAGGTTGATGAGGTTTAGCAATAATTACTCATGTTTTTATGAAATGTTGATATGAAAATAACTTTTTTTTAAAAACTTGTTAAAAAGTCGATAAATACTCAACTATCCTACACACAGATACAGTTCATACTCCTACTGATACTTATAAGTCAACCATTCTTCAATCAACTTACCTTCCAAGTGTTGAAGTTAGTGGTAGCAAGTAGCAAAGTCGTGTGCAAATCTAATAAGGCTCACACGCAAAAAAAAAAAAAAAAATTACACAAAGAAGGGCTGGACGCATGGCAGTTTTAAGTATTATATGTTGCGTGACAGAGATAAAATAAAGCAATTTCCATCATTTGTCAAATGATGGATTAGAGGGTCATGGAAAACCCGTCACTCTTCTTTTTAATCTTAATGATCATTTATTTTCTTCTATCTCAGTACATTATTATACTTGTATGTACAATGGTGTGAATAAAACGTATTCTCGTTATTAATTTCTATTTCAAAATTTTTCTCATAGCCATTATTCTATAATAATAATAATGAAAATATTATAACAGACGAAATATTCTCATCTATCTTTATTTGTATTATTGAAAATTGAATGATATTAATTTTATTTAGTTTATCAACAAGCAATTTACTGTTTCTTGGGTGATAGTGTTGAAATGGTTAGGGTACAGCGTAGAATATACTGCTCATATTATAGGCGAATAATTCTAGGAATAGAAGGAAAGAATAATCTCCACCACAACAGGATATGGAATGCCAAGGATCTTTTCCAGTTAATAACACAAACCAAGGGTGATATCTAATGACAGGATTCTTCAACACATTTAGTACTATCTGCAAAGAGAGAGAAGACCCTTGTAAGTGAACAATGGAACGGTTATTTTCCATACAAACCAACTTTATACGGGAGCATATACTTTATGCCTTCTTTATTAGCACTAAACATAATATGCATATTATTTCTTGATAATATTGAATAGATAATTCCAAATTACATGATGTAAAAATCATCCTACAAAGAATAAATGATAAGAAATATAGGGTATTATCTATAATATCTCCTAACTGTACTGTCGTGTGACTCTACATATACAAGCTTTTAATGACAATATCAAAAGCATTATTTTTAGATTATCCAAGAAACCGTCGCTGAGATATTATTTGCTCGCAGAGGCTACCATTTGTGAACATTCATCATTACGGTAATTGATTTATATCACACAAGGCAGCACCTGAAAGTTACCTTTATTTTGCTCATACCCTGATAGTCGATAGCAAGTGATTACAAAGATCTTATTATTATTAGCATACCAAGCTCACGATTTCTAGGACTTTGTATTTCAACAATTATGGCTATGAGTTTCAATATTATAATGATAAAATTTATCCAGTCATATACGGTTTTTGGAGAATAATAAATATCAAGATTTTTATTTGCAAAAAAAAATATTATAGAATATGGTTATTTTATAAGGAAATGTGGTAAGAGAATGATAACAAGTTATTCTAGAATATTTTTAACCAATGTATCCCAACACTAGCTTTCTTGGCACATTCATTTTCTTAAATAGAAAAATATACTTGAGAATAGAATGTTCCAAGAAACTCAATTATTTTCTACAAAGGGACTTTAGAATTAGCCTCTTGGTATTCAAATTATTCTACTGCTACGTTTCCTGTTTACATATATGGGCTTTTACCTTACAACTTAATCACTTTGAATGAGACCATGCTTCTTAATTTTTTCACATCCCAAACCACTTTAAACAAAAAACAAAAGCAAAACCCTTCACTATACAAGGACCCTACAACAAAAACAAGCGAATGATTAAATAATAGATGAATCTGAACTTATCGGGCGTTTTATTTTGCTTCTCTCCGTTATGCATCTATATTACAACTCTGGGCATTATTTTTGTTAGCCTATTTATTTATTTATTTTTTTTTATTTATTTTAGGACTAATAATATATTCTTCTCATTTGCGGAAACTTGTTTTTGCAACTCCGCCAATAATAATGCGCCACTAATAATTCTAATACACATAATTATACTCCATTGCAAAAGAATACCTGCCATGAAAAAGGACATTCTCAACTTTATTTAATGACTTTAAAAACGTATAAAAATTATATGAATCCTTTAACAAAGTTTTCAAGAAGTAGTTCATTTTTTTTTTAATTTAATTCTCCAATTTTGTATTGGTTTTCTGAAGACCATAAACAACCCCCCTCTTCATTAATTTATAAAGAACACAAATGTTACTACAATTGAAACGATTCTTGCTAACGTCCTGTTTGCTATTTGCATTCGTTTCGGCATATGATATTACGAGCAATAGAGTGGATCGTGGATTTTTCGATTTAAGTCTAGGTCCGATCACGATTAAGTCGGATGCCTCATGGTCCATTGTTGATAATGCTGTTTCTTTTCTTGAGGGCCCCCTTGACGTTGAACCAGGTGCTGCATTTTACATCACGCTGACTTCCGATCGTATTGCCCTTCAAGTTACTTTAAATTCTCTTCTTAGTACCATTCAAAACGATGGTATTATTTCTTTCAATTCAATTTGTTCCAAAACAGCTTCAAATTATAACTTGGTGGGAGCTTCCTTTATAAATAACGGTGAGATGTACTTAAGTGCTTCCGGTATTCTTCCAAGTGTCATAACTTTTACTTCTTCTTTCTGGCTAAATAATGGTGTAATGGTGTTTTATCAAAACCAAAGAAGTTCTGGTGTTGTGACCTTGGGTTTACCTGATGTTTCTATTACAAACAGTGGTCAAATTTGCTTGTATAACCAAGCTTTAGAACAAAACAATCCAATCACAGGTCCTGGTTGCATCACTGCAATGGCGAATTCGACGATTTACGTTACCTATTCACTGTTTACAATTTCAGCTCAAAATTATTACTTAGCTGATAGTAAGTCTTCCATTATCACGCAAGCAATGCCCCTTCCTCAAGCATTTACCGTATACGGGTTTGGTAACGGTAACAAAATAGGTATCAATATTCCGCTTCTTGGGATCCCGTTGATGTCAAAAGAGTATGATTATGATGCAACAAGAGGTATTTTAACCTTGGCAGCTGGTATGCTTTCCCAAAATTTTATTATTGGTTTAGGTTATGACCCTAGTTTGTTCGAAATAGTCACTGATTTCGGTGGTGGGCTACAAACAACAACATTAGGTAGTGTCCAGTACAACGGACCTGTGCCAGAACGCGAATTGCCAGCTGTTTGTCAAATGGAATGTAAAGAACTTCCAGACGCGCCTGGCACTTCTGCTACTGTATACACAACAACAATAACAACAACAGCCTCAGATGGATCGTACCAAATAGAAACCGCAGTTGTGGAAATAACCACAGATTCTGAAGGATCTTGGTACACCAGCAGCCAAGTATTTAATCTTCCTTCCCCTAGTTCCGAAGCCACCGAAACAGATGACATAGAAGCCACCGAAACAGATGACATAGAAGCTACCGAAACAGATGATATAGCACCCACCGAATCTGATGACATAGAAGCTACTGAATCTGATGATATAGCACCCACTGAATCTGATGACATAGAAGCTACTGAAACAGATGACATGACAGTCACCGAAACAGATGATATAGCACCCACCGAAACAGATGACATAGAAGCTACTGAATCTGATGATGTAGCACCCACCGAAACAGATGATATAGCACCCACTGAATCTGATGACATAGAAGCTACTGAAACAGATGACATGACAGTCACGGAAACAGATGACATGGCACCCACCGAAACAGATGATATAGCACCCACTGAATCTGATGACATAGAAGCTACTGAAACAGATGACATGACAGTCACCGAAACAGGTGATATCACAGTCACCGAATCTGATGATATCGCAGCCACCGAATCTGATGACATGGCAGCCACCGAATCTGATGATATAGAAGCCACCGAATCTGATGACATAGAAGCCACCGAATCTGATGACATGGCACCCACCAAATCTGATGATAATGAAGCCACCGAATCTGATGACATGGCACCCACCAAATCTGATGATAATGAAGCCACCGAAACAGATGACATAGAAGCTACTGAATCTGATGACATGGCACCCACCGAAACAGATGATATCACAGTCACCGAAACAGATGATATAGCACCCACCGAAACAGATGACATAGAAGCTACTGAATCTGATGACATGGCACCCACCGAATCTGATGATATAGAAGCCACCGAAACAGATGATATCGCAGTCACCGAAACAGATGATATAGCACCCACCGAAACAGATGATATAGCACCCACTGAATCTGATGACATAGAAGCTACCGAAACAGATGATATAGAAGCTACTGAAACAGATGACATGGCACCCACCGAATCTGATGATATGACACCCGAATGGGAAATTGAATACACCGCGTCATGGACCACCACCAATAGCGATGGGTCAGTTGAAACCGATTCAGGTATTGTGTATGAATCCGGTACAGCCACTACTACGTTGACTACGTTCCCTAGAGAGATTGCTTCAGATTCCCATAGTGTTCCAGATTGGTATATGAATACAACATATCGATCATTAGCGGCACCTGATCCTATTTACACTACGGATGATGCTTTCCCTACTTGGGTTGATGGTAATGTCCAGACTGCTTCCACGACGGAAGAATTATCCCTTAGTTCAGAAACCGTTGATGTATTTGATAGCCATACGGAAGATTTGGATGGTGTGCATGAAACCACAACTGGTAATGATAACAATTCGCCTGTCATTACCATTCCAACAGTCGAATTCACTGATTCATCATTATCAACAGGTGACCCAGAAGTATCCGAAACTGAGATTAATGGACCTGTTTACACGTTGTCTTCAAGTGGAGATAGTGAAGGTGTTGAAGGAAATGACGGTGTTGAAGGAAATGACGGTATTGAAGGAAACGATGGTGTTGAAGGAAATGACGGTGTTGAAGGAAATGACGGTATTGAAGGAAACGATGGTGTTGAAGGAAATGACGGTGTTGAAGGAAATGACGGTATTGAAGGAAACGATGGTGTTGAAGGAAATGACGGTGTTGAAGGAAATGACGGTATTGAAGGAAACGATGGTGTTGAAGGAAATGACGGTGTTGAAGGAAATGACGGTATTGAAGGAAACGATGGTGTTGAAGGAAATGACGGTGTTGAAGGAAATGACGGTATTGAAGGAAACGATGGTGTTGAAGGAAACGATGGTGTTGAAGGAAACGATGGTGTTGAAGGAAACGATGGTATTGAAGGAAATGACGGTGTTGAAGGAAACGATGGTGTTGAAGGAAACGATGGTGTCGAAGGAAATGACGGTGTTGAAAGTGATAAAGAAGTTGAGGGCAAGGAAGGAGCAGAAACTGAAGGAATTGAAAGCAATGAAAGTGTTGATACTAATAAAGGTGCCGTTAAAGATCAAGGTGCTGAAAATAATCAAGGAACTGGAGATAATCAAGGAACTGGAGATAATCAAGGAACTGGAAATGGAAATAATCAAGTTTCTGGAGATAATCAAGGAACTGGAACTGGAAATAATCAAGTGGCTGGCGATGGTCAAGGACGTGGAAAAGAGGATCAATCTGCAGAAGACGATCAAGGAACAGGAAATAAAAATAATTCTGTCGGAAAAGGTGGTCAACCTGTCGGAGACTATGACACTTCGAGTGAGGATTTTAATCCAGAGGATAATGACAATGTCGACCAAGACAGAATTGAGTCGATCGCTTTGTACCTGTTGGCCGGATCTACATTTTCTACTGTTATGATTGATCATAAACATGGAACTACGATGTCCCAGGACATTGCCAATGGTGGTGAATATCCATCACATAGTGTTGCTGCAGGCAGTATTACTAGTTACGAAGGTTCAATTGCACCTGTTCAACCTTCAATGTGGTTTGTTGGTTTGTTTGTGATGTTTACTATTTTAGTTTAGAATTTTTATGTAAGTATTGAACTTTTTTATGTATATGTTTTATTCGAAATCCCAGTTGTAGAGAATCTCTAGATGAACTTAGTATAATCATTTTCCATCGATGAAGAAACTAAACAAATCGAATTCGGTTTCCGTTGTAAGTTAGCTTATGTAAGCGCAATTATGTTGGCCACAATTATATGAGTATCATACAATAGAGAGGTCTTTAGACATAGCAGGACTCTAACCAGCACGGTAATAAATTTTATATTCCGTTGGGTTTAAAGTAATGGCATTTTCTTGGTGTTGTAACAATACGCTAATGAATTCTATTTTTAACAAAATTTTGCAAGAAATCCTCACACATCTATGTTTATCTAGATCACATCATATACATTCTACTCACAAAATCCACAGTTGCTGTGTTTATTGTCTAGAGAACAAAGTATGTTTTTTCTTCTTGATTATCTTAATGATTCAATTAAACACAATAATCTGGAATGTCTAATAATAATAACAAAAGAGAGAGTAATTTTCAGCTGAGTATCTTCATGGCCTCGGATGACTAGCTAGATGATACTCGCCATCGTAAGTCTCGAACCACGATTTGCGGATAAATTCGTGGCTAGGTGCGTAGTAATGACGGCAGCGGCAACGACAACGGAAAGTTACCGTTTTTGGAAGTCTCGTCAAAAGAAAACGAAGGAACTTTTTTTATCAGTTTTTCTTTGCTATCCAATTCCGAACGGAAATAGCCATGGGTATAATTTGTAGCTTTCTCACGCTTTCTGCGAAACTAGAAAATTTTCCATCTTTTGTGGCGGAAGCAAAACGGAGAAAAAAGTATTGCATATTTTAGCCGCACTGTGATATATTTCCGTTTTTATGTACTTTCTTTGCAGTTTCTTTTTTAGATTGCTCTTCCATCCCATGGCTATTACATCCCATGGATATTCTTTCAAGGTCGAAGGGTATAAATACATGGGGAAATTCAATTAAATATTTTTCATCTGAATGTAACTATCATCAATAAATAAAAGTAACTAGCTTTCTCAATTTCTCGAGTGAATTCCACTACTTTATTTACAAGTGCTATACCTAATTATACAAATAACATGTCAACATTACCTTACAAGAGATGGGCTTACAAGAACGGTTCCAGCCCATTGAAAATTATAAACGACAAATTCAAATTCCCTACCAATTCCCAAGGTCAATTCATTATTCCTAAAAATGATATTTTGGTTAAAATCGATTATGCCTCGTTAAACCCAGTTGATAATAAATTAAAAAAAATTACATATTTACCACCATTTTCAACACACGGTATGGGGAAAGATTTCAGTGGTGAGGTTATTGCAGTAGGTTCCAATATCAATAAGTTTAAAATTGGTGATGCAGTTCAAGGTTTCCACCCAGGTGTATTGTCCAGTGATGGTACATTCAGTGAGTACTTGTTGATTAACACCAAGTTGTTTGCATTCAAAACAGAGATTGCCGAAGTTCCAGAGAATATTACTCTCGAAGAAGCAGCTGCTTGGCCGTTGGTTCTTGGTACTGCCATGTTGTTAATGGACAAGTTACCCATCAAAGGCAAGAAAGTTTTGCTTCTTGGAGGAGCCACTTCTGTGGGAAGATACCTTACACAGTTGTTAAAGATTGAAGGAGCCGGTGAAATCGTGGTAAGTTGTTCACCAAGATCTCAAGCTTTGGTTGAAGAATTGGGAGCAACAAGAATAATTAACTACAGAGAAAATATCTTGAACCAAGTATTGGAAAACGTCAAAGATAAGCCATTTGACTATATTTTCGACTGTTGGGGAGGTAATATGTTATTCCCTCAAATCAAACGTATTTTGGTTAAAGGTGGTTATTATCGTACTATCGTTGGAGACAAATCCGATGGTGGTGCAGGTGGCATGATTTGGGGGACATTGAAATCAATTTTCAGAATTATAATCAGTTCTGCTCATTTATTAGACTATTCATATAGATATGTCTTGCTCGGTAATAAGAATCCAGGCTGGATCGAAAGAGCTAAAAACTATGTTGCTAGTGGGAAAGTCAAGATTTTCATTGACAAGGTTTATGATTTTGAGGAATTACCAGAAGCCATTGAATATATTGAACGTGGTCAAGCTCAAGGTAAGTTGATTATTAAAGTAGCTGATAAGTAGGTGCTTTGAATTTTTTTGTATAGTTGTTTTCCAATAAATAAATAAATTAATTATTATTCTATAATATGAGACCGTAGCATCAAACAAAGACTAGGGATTCGAAACCTTTCGATATTAAACGCTCGAATTGCATGTATTGAAATCTAACAGATGTACATTCTCAGCTATACCCAATTCACTCAATAATGGTCTACTACAACACCTACTATATTGTATCTCATTTTAAAGAATTTAATCCAATCATCAATAATTTTTTGTTGCTTTTCGTCCAAATCATCGGTATACCAAGATTTTTCTCCCTCTGGCAATTTCAACTTGTTCAATCCCAACATACGACTGGCATCCTTGCCAACAAATACATGATAACCTTTCCCTGGACCATAGCTTTTGTCGTTTGAAGTCACATCGTAGATATAGCCCCTAATTGCCACATATAACTGTGGCTTCGTGGTACCGTTATATTGAGACAATTGACTACGAGTGAATATTGGGAGATCTTGTTTATTCAATTTCTCATTATTTAAATATATCTCAGTTGGTTCTTGTTGCTTATCTCCAAACACCATGATGATCCTATAACGTGTGTTGTGATTTCTTCTTCTTCTTTATTTTTTTTTGTTTTCGGGTTAATTAGATTACTATAAAACAATGAATTGAGGAGAATATTTTGTCCCCATTGTGGATCACTTACTGTAAGATTAAACTTTTTGTGTTGAATTTTTTTTTTTTTCGGTTTCTGCTTGCTAAGTTTATCGTAGTGCTCCTAAGAGATTTTCTTTTAATGCCTTCAAGAGGAACATCAAGACTAAGTGAATTGTATTATAATGGTTATCTGTCTTGCAAACCAACTTCAGTAACAATTCTATTTCGTTGATTACATCTTCTACACCAGAAGTATAATCATATCTTGCAAAAGAAAAAAAAGTTTTGTTATTGCACGACAATGTTTGGTGCATCCGACCATTTGGTACGAAAAGTTTTTCGTCTGGAACAAAACTGAAATAGAGAAGTGTTTGTTATAGCTACAAGACTTGCAGTCACACATCCGTCGTATAATATTTGCGATGGTAAGTTACTAATATCTCATATAGTTATCTTACTGAACCAAATTACTAACGTTATGCATTTTTATTTTCTTAAGAACGACGAAACTGAAAAGTACCCACTGAATATTCAAAAGTTGTTTCATGCCAAACCACCTTTCCCACACATCGAGCCTACAGACTATCCACCGGAACAACGAAGAACTACTAAAATAAGTCCCATATCTTCTGTTCGAGATGCAATCAAGCAGTATGTTACATCAGAACTACCGAACTATGAGAAACAACAGGCATCGAAATCACAAAAGTCATCGAAAATACTCCAACATAAACAGAAGCAGCGAGATGCCAAAGTTAAGAAAATAGCACAACAGAAAGATTTCCAAAGACAGTTGGATGATTGGAATAACCCAGAAGTATTTGACAAACTAGAACGTGAGTTTATGAAGGATCCGCTTAAAACAGTCTTTATTGCGAGATTGGATTACAACTTAACGGAATTAGATATCTCGAAAGCATTTGCAAGATATGGTTTGATCGAATCAATTAGGATAATAAGAGACCAGAAGGGAAAATCTAGAGGTTACGGTTTTATTGTATACGAACGAAATGCGGATGCCCAAAGTTGTGTCAATGAATTGTGTCGTACGGGGTTGAAATTGGGAAATCGATCAATTCTTGTCGATATTGAGAGAAGCAGGATCTTAAAGAATTGGAAACCACGAAGATTAGGCGGTGGACAAGGAGGTAGAGGCTACATGAAAGAAGGAAGGGTACTGTCTGCAGCAGCCAGTGGAAGACGAACTCATATAGCTAACAATCCTAATTATGATCAACCACCACCATCACTGCACTACCAACCAAGATCGCACCAATCGTCCTATCAAAGTCCTCCACATCAGCAGCACAGCCACCATCAACAGTACCCATACCAACCAAAATACCAACCAAGACCATCTTCGGATGCTAGAGTCACAGTAGCCGATGCAAGAAGTACTCCAACATCGATTAGAGATAAATATGCAAAATACTCATCGAACGGCACTTCATCGAGCAATAACCAACCATACTCATATAAACCAGCAGGTACTGATAGATCAATAAGGAATATTAGGAGAAATGAATAGATGTTTAGGTTGTATATATAAGTATCTCAATTCTAGGAGTTATAGCAAACAAGTACTTTGCCAGTATAACATTTTAACAGCTGGGTGATAATTTGTGTTTCGCACTACTCTTGTTATTTTTTGGCGTACTAAATGACTTCGAAGTGTTGTGTTTTTTTTGTTCTCTTTTCTCACGTTTTTCCAGCATTCGTTTGGTTTGTTATTTTTTTTTTCCCAGTTCAATTGGAAGTATACTTTGTATTTGTATTTCATCCATCTAGTTTTCTATTCAGATAATAGATGTTATTATAGATTTTTTTCTTTTCTTTTTTTTTTATATTCATAACTACCATGCCTAACGACAGTCCAGTAAAAAGAAAGATAGAACCAGAAGATCTGAACTCTTCGCAATTGAAGAGAACCAAATCGATTGCTCAAGAAGAATTAAAAGAGTCCATCATAAAGGACGTTACCAAGATTTTTGAAGACCGAATTTCAAAATTAGAAGCACGGATCCAGAAGTTGGAAGACGAATTATTACTAGATAATGAAGAAGAAGGAGAAGGAGAATCCCAAGAAGAGAATGACAAATCAGACAAACAAGAAGAGATTGACATTAAGAAACCAGAAAGAGTACTTTTAACTAAAGAACCACCAGCACTTCCTCCACGAAAGGCAACTTTTGGATCAAATTCCTTCAGTTTCTCACCAGGCAAGGTTACACCATTAAATTCTTTCAATGACGCAACCACGGTCCCAAGTAGTCCTAAACCAGTGTTTGGAGCAACAACATCTTTTGGAAGCATGGGCCGACCATCTACAAAATCATCATCACCCTTGCAAACGTCCGAATTCAAATCACCTTCTGCGTTCGGGACATCTCAAAGTACTCCAAAGGAGCATACCCCTACAGCCTCCAAGACTACATCAACTTCAACATTTGGATCGGGATTTGGGTCCAATTCCAGATTCGGTAATGCATTCAAGGAATCATTGACCAAAAAGTCGTTCCTTGACACTGATGATCAAGAAAAGAAAGACGTTTCAACAAATTCTACAGCAGCAGCAACAACAACAACAACTGACAACAGCAAATCAAACACACCAACAGCAAAACCACAGGAATTTAAACAAGTAAACTTGGCACCAGTGGATCAGGCTACGGGAGAAGAGGACGAAATATCACATTTTAATTGTACTGCCAAAATATTTGAGTTGAATTTATCGAAAATAAATGAAGGTTGGAAAGAGAGAGGAGTTGGCCCATTGCATTTAAACCAATCTAAAGCTGATCAAAGACTAGTGAGGCTAGTGATGAGATCACAGGGTTTGTTGCGTGTGGTGTTGAATTATAAAATCAATGCTGATACAGAGATATTGACTGGGTTGGAAGCAAGTTTAACTCCTGAAAAATTCCTTCGTTTGAATTCAGTCAATGCCGAAGGAACCCCTATTCAATACTTGTTGAAATTTGGATCCGGGAATTTGCGTAACGAATTAATCGACAAGATTGAATCCTTGAAAGAAGTAATCAGGGAATAAATAGGTTATGTTTTAATTTGAGACTGTAATTGTATTATTCTTCTACTTTTTTCTTTTCTTCTTTATTTGAATCTATGTATGTATGTATTTACATGGGTATGTATTTATGTATGTGTTCCAAACCATCACACATGTAATGTATATTAAATCCAGTTAGCTTTTGATAAATGCAATGCTAACCACTGTAGATCCTTGAACTCCGCCAAATTCGAAGCTTGGGTAATTGATCTTATCCCACACCTTTAGTTTGGTGTTTGAAGTGACAATTTTCGTAAGCTCAGAGTCAGTGAAGTTACAGGATGTAATCAATAAAATTGATCCCAGACTCATCATTTGTTCAACTTGACTGGTATAGACTTCCATACCTATCTTACCACCAAACTCTTCTATGGGATCTTGGTTCAATGCAATAGCATCAAGTGTCCCTTTATCTAATAATATGTCATACTTGTTTTCCAAAAACGGACAGTTCTTTTGCAACAAGTCAACTTGCTCGAATTTAATTTCTAGTTCAGGGTATTTCTTTGAAGCTACACCTTTAGCGAATTCAACAGAATCAGGGGAATAATCAATACCAGTGTATTTGAATGTCTTTTCACCAGTTTCATATTCATAGTCAATATCTTCTTGCAATTGAAACAATAAATGTCCATTACCCGTACCCAAATCTAGAAATGAAATGCTTGAACTTGACAGAAGTTCTTTTGGTAATTCGTCGTTGTTTAATTTATCAATTACAAATTGGATCATTTTCGATTCAGCATCAGCATCATCAAACCAACATTCTCCAGTGTCATCTTCGTTGTCATTGAAATTTTCTTGTTCTTTTTTATAGAAATTGTTCCAGCTATTATAATATGTTAGTTATTGTTAAGATAATCATTTCAAAGGGAAATGATAATAATACATACTATTCTTGAGCACCTAATTTGGAGGAATTTAATCTTATATCTTCTGTCATTTGTACTTGATATGATGGATCGACGCCTATAACTGCTGAAGAAAAAAATTAATTAACAATCAAAAAAAAAAAAAAAAAAAAAAAAAAAAAAAAAAAAAAAAAACGAACAAAAAAAAAAATTCAGAAGAACCGTGATGGGTGTGGGGCGAGAGGGGCGGCAGTAGATCGACTCCGAAAAAGAGAACAAGCAAAATACGTAAGTAAATCATTAATAAGATAGCATTTCTGTATTTTCTTCTATTCGGTGAATGCCATAGATATGGACTATATTCAAATTGGTGAAGAATTCAGAAAATCCAAAAGAAAATTAATCTTCTCTTGCAAAATTCTTCAATGGAGGTTTGGTTAAACCACACGCGTTCTTGCAGGAAAGCGAAAACAACCAAACTGGAAAAAAAAATTAAATATCAATACAATCGCGTTCATTCAACTTGTTTACTTTTTTTGCAAATGACAATATCAATTGGATCACCTGTTACTATGAGTTCTGTCCAACATTCCAGTAGCGACATTGAAATCCTAAGAGAGGAAACATCTGCTAACGCACAACAACATAATGACTCAGACAATATTGAACCTATACACGAGAATCAAAATGTTGAATCAGAACGACAACAACAAGAAGAAGGTGAAGACGAACAAGATACATCTCCCATTGATGAACTAACTGAAAAGAACTACCGTATTTGGAAGAAGAACACTCCACTCTTATATGACTATTTATCAACTAATAGTTTGCTCTGGCCATCGTTGTCTGTTCAGTTTTTCCCAGATATCACCCACATGAATGAAAGTGAAAGCAGTAATAAAGATGATAAAGAAGAAGTTATTGCCCAGAGATTGCTTCTTGGGACATTTACCTTGGGTCAAGCCATTGACCATATCAGCATTTTGCAAGTTCCAAGTTTCAAAAACCTTAATGAGAAGATAAAGATAAGTAAACTAGATTTCAATCCAGCCAAGGAAGAATTAGAGTTATCTACATCGTCAGTTATCAAGACCAAAGTGTTACAGAAAATAAATCACCTAGGTGATGTCAACCGAGCTAGATACATGCCTCAGAAACCAAATATAATAGCAAGTGCCAATAATTTAGGAGATTTGATGATATACGAGAGAACAAGACACAAGAGTTTCAAGAATTCCATACTTGATGACACCGAGATGAGTGAAGTGCAAATGAAATTGAGTAACAAACATATTCCTTCAACAGCTGATATTTTTGCCATTGACTGGAATCAACATACCGAGGGATTATTGTTAAGTGCTGATATGAATGGGATTATTAATCTATACGATTTAACCAAATATGAATCGCAAATCTTACATGCAACAAAGTATTGGGAAAACAACACAATAGGCGTGAATGATATAGAGTGGTTTCCAACTCATGACTCCTTGTTTGCGGCTGCTGATGATGCAGGTAATATCAAGGTATATGACATTCGAGCAGACGATTCAGTTGTCTACAACAAGAACATAGGCAACAATGTCAACAGTATTAGCATTAACCCTGGATTCACCACTGGCTTAGCTTCAGGAGACAATCAAGGAACAATTAAAACGTGGGATCTTCGAAATTTTGACTTACCACTTGGTGAAATCAAGGGCCATTCTGATTCGATAACTCAATTGAAATGGCACCCGAAATTCCACAACATAATTGGTTCTTCATCTACAGATCACCTGGTCAAGTTACACAACACAAGAGAGAACTCTACAATATTTTCACATTTGGGTCACATGCTTGGTGTCAATGATTTTGACTGGTCATTTGCAGACGATTGGATGGTGGCAAGTGTATCTGATGATAATTCCTTGCATGTTTGGAAACCAGCACACACTGTAACCAGTAAATTTAGGTAATGAATAGATAGATAGTATAGTATACCCCAATTTCGTTTAAATTGTAGTATTGCAATATTAAATATATATATGTATATGTATATTGTTGGTTTTCAAATCATCTTTTTCAGAGAATAACCAAAAGAAACTTCATTATATAAATCTATCTAGTTCTTACCAAACAATTTTTCAATTTCAGAAAGAGATTCGGCCAAAACCTTTTCTTGGAATTTTGGATTTTCAATTTCTTTGTTAACTTTGTCAATGACTTCCTTGGCCAATTGTTCTTGTTCCAATTGTCTTTGTTGTTGTTCGAATCTAACCCAAGAGTCTAAGACGGATTTAGCTTCGTGAGCAACAGCCAATTTTTGTTTCAAAACAAAGGAATCAGCTTCAAATTGAGCAGTTTCTTTGGATAAAGCAAACAAGTCTTCGGTAGTGGAAACAACATTCTTTAATTCAGAAACGGATTCGATTCTCTTGTTGACGGCTTCAATATGGTTGGTTCTGGATTGGTTTAAAATGTCACTGACTTTTTTGACTTCACCGTCGGCCCATTCAGTGTATAATGGGGCAACGAATTTGGCAACTAAGGCTGCAAAGGTGGTGAAAGTAATAAGCAAGATGGTTTCATCGTGTATAATAAATAATCCGTTGGAGATACCGTAGACGGCGGCGGCAGCTGAGGTGGCCAAAACACCGGTTTTAGATAACAAGTTGTTTCCTGGCAATGCATCAACGATGGAATTGGCTTTTTGTTTTGGGTCAACTGGGGTTGACAAGAATCTCAAACCAATTGGGGCTTGACGGAAAGTCATTCCCATAGCTGGTCTAACGCTTCTCAATGCAATTCTGTTAATCATAGACATGGTTTGGGAATAGTTATTACTTTGAGTGAACGAAAAGTTTTCAAAGAATTTGAGTCTACAGTACGACTTACTTATTTTTTTTTTTAATTTTTTTCGTTTGGTTGGTGTATTTTCGGACAGGTGAAAAAAAACGAGAAAGGAATTTGATTGGAAGATGCTCGATTTCCTAATGCGGAAGTATACTACATAATTATACAACATTACATAAAAAATTAATACACTCTAATTTATTCATAAAATTCATTCTTGCATGAGCCTATCTTGGATGATTTTGTTGATTGCTCTATTATTCCGTATTTCTGCCTTGTGGTAATAGTGCTTTAAGTCATCCTTCATATCTTTTGTGTATGATATTTTGTGCATCTCTGGTTCGTCATTCTCTAATTCAATATCCGAATTGGGATGTAGTTCTTCAGGTTCGTCAGACTTGGTATTGCTAACTTCAGGCTCAGGTTCAGGTTTAGCTGCTAGTTGATTGCTGTCAGTTTGTACTTGTTGTTCTGTAAGCTCGTCTTGTGGGTTATTTTCATTCTTCAGGGATAGCACATCTGTTGATTTAGCCAATGGGTCTGGGTTTGGCTCTTTATTGGATCTATTTTTCCTAAGAGCTGCCAACCTTGCTTTTCTATCTTCTGACATTGATTATTGTTGATAATGGTGTATTTGCTATGTGAAAATATGTACATATAAAAAACAACTTCAATTTTTTTCTTATATATATTTTTTTTTGTGTTGCAAAGATTTGTGGGTTTTTTCTTTTACTACACCCAAAAACCATATTATGTCGTTCTTAAACAATCTACAACTGTTTCTTGAACATGAAGATGTTTTAGATGATGGTATTTATTGACCAATCTAGATAGATAATTTGTTAACACAAGTTGTTCTATATACTAATCAATGTTGTTTTGCAGAAGAGGAAGTAGAAATTGGGCAAAGCATTACGTCTTCGTCTACAAGAGGTCAACAAACCTGTGATGGGAAAAACAGCAGCAGTAGCAGTAGCAGCAGTATCAGTATCAGCAACAACAGCAGCAATAGTCGAATTGCTACCACTGATCAAGCTTCTCCTCAAATGTGGGAAGGGGAGGAGAAGAATCGAAATGTTAGGAAGACTACTATGCAACGCATTCCCAATAATGTATCTCATTTCAGCCAGGGTATTCCACAGAGATTACTGCTTCCAAATGGATCAAGGCAACCTTTAGCAGCAAAGACAAATTTAAATTTAAATCGATTTAAATATTCTCCGAAGGAGAAAACAAATCAACCGACACATCCACCACCAAGAACCCTGCTACTGATCAAACTCAGAACGGATGTACTACCTTATGATCAGCGGCGCATATTCCCTTTCCAAGAATTCAATGAGATGCAATCTACTGCATTCCCAGTGGTCTACAACTCGCAATCAAACTGTGTAGTTAGTTCCCCCACAGGTTCAGGTAAAACCGTACTATTTGAGTTAGCCATTTTAAGAGAATTTTCCAACAACCTGTCAGATCCTGATTTCAAAGTTCTTTATTTGGCACCTACCAAAGCATTATGCAGCGAGAAGATGGAAGACTGGAACAAGAAATTTGCTCAGTTGAATATCACTGTGGGAATTTTAACTGGGGATAGTACTTTCAAAGAAGCTGAGAATGTTAGGAAATCTAACATCATAATTTCGACTCCAGAGAAATGGGATATGATAACCAGAAAATGGAAAGATTACTCTCGGTTATTTGGTTTAATTAAATTGTTACTTGTAGATGAAATTCATATATTGAAGGATTTTAGGGGTTCTACTTTGGAAGTCGTCGTGACAAGAATGAAACGAATATGTAATTGTTTGAGAATACTTGCTATATCTGCAACTGTTGCCAATGCTGAAGATATATCAAAGTGGATTAAATTGGATGATGAATCGTCGTTTCCGGCAGAATCATTATGTTTCGGTGATGAATTTAGAGCTGTTCAATTGTTTAGAATAGTTTATGGTTACAAACCCAACAGTGACAATGATTTCCAATTTGACATGCTTTTAAATTCCAAATTAATTGAGGTAATCAATCAGCATTCAAAGGGTAAACCAGTACTAATATTCTGTCCAACCCGAAATAGTTGTCAAGGGACAGCAAAGTTTCTATATAACAATTATTCGGGATCCAGTGGTGGTGGTGGTGGTGGTGGTGGTGGTGGTATTCAACTTAAATTGAAGGATCACGATGATGCTACTTACGCAGCCAAGGGAATCGCATACCATCATGCCGGATTGGTTTATGCTGATCGAAAACAAATTGAAAATTCATTTTTGAATGGTGGTTTGAAAATCCTTTGCAGTACATCTACATTGGCTGTTGGTATTAACTTACCATCCTACTTGGTGATTATCAAAGGAACTAAATGCTGGGCAGAAAGTTGTTTCCAAGAATATTCCGAAACCGATATTTTGCAAATGGTAGGGAGGGCTGGGAGACCTCAATTTGAAAATGAAGGAGTTGCAGTTATTATGACAACAACGAAGCTCAAACAAAAGTATGAACGGTTGGTTAAAGGTACTGAAAAAGTTGAAAGCAGTCTTCATTTGAATTTCACCGAACATTTAGCAGCAGAAATAGCTGTAGGTGTGATTAAAAATCTTGAAGATGCCTTAGTTTGGTTGAAAACAACGTACTTATACGTTAGATTCTTGATGAATCCAGGATTCTATGCGTTGCAAATCCCAAAAAGTTCGGACCCAGAAGAAACATTGACCAGATTCTGTCGACAACAAGCCGATGCTTTGTTAAAGGAAAATATCATAACCATGGATGAATTGCAGAATTATAAAATCACACCTTATGGCTATTCCATGACGATGCATTATATATCGTTTAAAAGCATCGCGAATATGATACAGGCGGGGTCACAATTATCTATCAGCGAAGTGCTAAATTTAATTGTTAAATCATCGGAATTTTCTGATTTGAAATTAAAGCACCAGGAGAAACGATTGTACAAGGAGATTAACAACTCTCCAATTATCAGATATCCTTCCAAGCTGAAAGAGCTTTCACACCATGACAAAGTGAATCTTATTATTCAATTTGAGTTAGGTGGGTTGGACTTCCCCAATTACAATGGTGCTATGAAATTGCATTCAAGTTTTTTAGGGGATAAATTTTACGTTTTCAAACACATTTATCGACTCATGATGGCATTGCTAGAGGTATTTATTGAAAAAAAGGATGCCGTGTCGTTACACAGTCTGAATTACTTGTTGCGATGTATGAATGGGAAATGTTGGGAAGATTCGCCAAATGAGCTTCGACAATTGGAAGGAGTTGGACCGGCGAGCGTGAAGAAGTTTTGCAATCATAATGTTTTGAGTCTAGAGGATGCCAAATCATTAACTAATACCCAAATTGAATACTATCTTGGTTTGAAAACAGGTGCAGGGAGTAAGATCAAAAAGAATATTCAATCATTACCGCAATTAAGTTTGAGTTTTGTATTCGATGAAGAAGAATTGAATGGTACTCGTAATGGAATCAACATTACCATGACTGTGACAATAGATGTGGTAAATGCACAATCTTCGGCAAACTGGAAG
Source organism: Candida tetrigidarum (assembly GCA_030557055.1). Lineage (NCBI taxonomy): Eukaryota > Fungi > Ascomycota > Pichiomycetes > Serinales > Debaryomycetaceae > Candida > Candida tetrigidarum. The sequence continues at coordinate 36,233 of JAKTVF010000077.1, forward strand.
AATAAATTGGTTTATATTCATTTAATCACTGATACTTCTTCTGGAGAGTTATTGGATTTCCGAAGAATACCAATCAGCAAGTTTAAAACATCCGGTTCCAAATCATACCAAGTGAGCGGTGAAATTACGAACTTGAACTCCATTATCCGTTGTCATGCTTCTACCGATTGTATTGCAAGTATCAAGATCAATGCAAGTATTTCAGTTTACAAACATTTGAGTAAATCCACAATTAACAATTTTATTCAGAAGATAGAAGACGTGGAGTATACAAAACTGGATATCGATGACGATGACGATGACATTGATGACGATGATGACGACGTAAAGAATTTGTTCAACATTGGTTTGAAAAAAAATGACAATATGCTTCAGGTTGAAGTTGTTGATTTGGATACAGATTTAGAACAGGGGATAGAACGTAGCGAGATTATTGGGACCACACAAGAAGACAAACAGCTAACAAACACTCAACCAGACAAGCTTAGAAATGAGCGTAGAATGTTACCCAGTGGCAACTATGAGTGCAATCATTTTTGTAAAGATAAACTGAAGTGTCGTCATTTATGCTGTCGGGAAGGTTTACCTCCTAAAACAGTGAAAAAGAGAGCCAGTGATCCTGAACCACAGAAGGTGTTAGAATCAGTTGATATAGAAGAAGTTAGTGCAGCGGAAATGAAAACAAAAGCACCAGATACCAAGAAACCCTTAATGTTGAGAAAGAAGAAAATTCCATTTAAGAGAACCCTATTTGATGACTCTGATCCTGAGGAAATTGACTCGATCAAAGAAGTATTGCAATCCGGTGCAAAGAAAAGATCAAAGAAAGTGAGTGAACGGAAGGTATTCAGTATTGATGAGGTGGAGAAGCAGCCACCAGAAGTAGAAGTAGAACCACAATCAGAACCAATACAAGTGATTCATCTGCAAGAAGAGAAAATTGATCCTGAAATTGCTAATATCTTGGATGAAAGTGTATTTGACGATACAGTACAACCAGAAATAACGAGACAGAAAGATTTACAAAATCATAACGTTCCCTTGATCATTGATGATATCGATTCGGTATTTGACTACCAATGTACAGAAGTAAATGACGTAGGTACGTCCAACATCACTATTGAGAAGGAGGAAAAGACAGAAGAAGTGAAACAGCAATACAATAAGGATATGCTACATAATATACTCGGCTTTGATTTAGATCTTGATTTATGAAAATATTAAATGTATATGCTACTATGCTACTATACCTTATTCATGGATTTTCTTTCTTCCTTGAATTTAGTGGATCTTTCTCTTATTCTTGGTTTCTTGACTTTACCTTTACTGTTGACTTTCTTTAAACCTTTAATACCTTTAATATTCTCACCTTTGGTAGCTCTTTGACCTTCCATAATGGTTCTCTTTGCTTTACCAACGGTGGATCTATCGGCTTTACCCAAAACGGATTGAGCTCTACCCAACTTAGTTTTCTGATTATCAGTCAATTTTTGCTGTGATTTATTAGCAGCAAATTTCTTTTTTTGGTTATCGAAATGGTTAGGAGACATCAATGATGGTTTTGCTGTTGATTTGGCTCTCGAGATACGTAACTTACGTCCCTTTTTGGTGGACTCAGATTCCAATGGTTTATCATTTAATAATAGTGCTTTGTTAACTGATAAGGTGTCTTTAAACTGTACCAATGCAAAACCTTTACCCATGTTGGTTTTAGAATCACGGATAATTCTTACTGATTCCACATCATTATCAAGTTTGCTATTGAAATACTGCCATAATGATTCTTCTTTTTCTTCAAAATCTAAATTACCCACAAAAATGGTTTTCTTGTTATCTTTAGGAGCAGGATGAGCGACGTGATCAACTCTAAGATGATAATTTTCAAAAACAGTAGCATTTAATTCCTTCGCAGTTAAAGAGGCTTGTTTGTCTTTGTAAACAATATAGGCATTCACTGAGTCTCTTGCCTTGTGTAAGTTTTTCTTTGCAAAGGCAACTTTTCGTGGTAAATTTTCTTCGAATGAGATGGATCTGTATCTGATGGAATCAATTTTACCATAATGTTGGAATAATTTTTTAAAACTTCTTTCCATGGCTTTGGATGTCACTATATCGGAAGGAACATTACCAACAAATACAGTTCTTTCAGCTTTTTCTAATTCAGTTTCTTTGAAATCAATGGTAGTTGCTGCTTTGGTTTTTTTAGGTTTGTCGGTTTCCTTTTCTTCCTTTTCTTTATCTTCTTCTTCACCTTCCTTTGATTCTTTGTTTTCTTCTTCATCTTGTTCTTGTTCGTCTTGTTTATTTTCACTCAACAATCTGTCAAAATATTGTGATTCCAAATCTTCGTTATCATCCTTCTTTTTAGACTTCTTGGCGGTGATTTCTTCATCTTCGTCATCGTCATCTTCATCATCTTCATCATCTTCTTCTTCTTCGTCTTCCTCATCTTCGTCCTCTTCATCATCCTCCTTTTGTTGTTCTTCAACTTGCTTAGTCTTCTTAGACTTCTTAGATGGTCTTGATTCTGGAATATTTATAATGGTTCTTTTCTTGTTGATTAATTCATCCTTGGAAATAGGACCATCGGCAGAACTCTTGAACAATTTGTCAACTGCACTATCCACATTAGCAGATTTCCCAAATAAATTAGCAAAACTAGACATGGTTGATTTATAAAATTGGGGATTGTTTAACACACACGAAAGGAAAAAGTTGCAAGAGATGAGCTTACATTAAAAAGTTACAGGAAAAAAAAATTATCTGTAATGAGAGTGAGTGAGTTCAAAATATCTAACATCAACTAATTTTTTTTTTTTTTTTTGGATAAAACAAGTAACTACGGTATTGTTTCAATCATTCAAAATATCATTGAAAGAAGATCTTACCAGATGGATGATGCTATTTGAATTAGAAAGTGGATTCTTCGATATTTGCAGGTGATGGCTTCACTTTTTCACCGCCAGCACTTCCATCCCTAACTCCACTGCCATCTCTCAACTCGGATATTAAAGAAACAAGCAACACAGAGAGCATCTATTTACCAGGTATAGTATGCCCATCATAAAAATCTGAGGTCTATATATATATACAACGTTATGGATTGCTAGTGATGGTTCTTACTGTAAGCTTTATCTCCCTCACCTTCTTACCCTCTCATCCATTCTCCACGTGGTTTTGTGACACTTTTTCGGTTGTTCTATTTTGTACTACAAATAAATAATTTCCTCTTTTTGTATGTTGTGGTACCAACAACACATTCTCTCATTGTGACTACACAATCCTCCGCTCTTCGCACACACACACACTAACACACACTAAAACAAACAGAGAATGAAAGCGAGCGACGAAAGAAAAAAAAAAATCATTAATCCACAATACAATAAAAAAAATAAAAAAAATTCAAAGAAAATACAATTTCCCATACAATTCAGCTCTTTTTCCTTTTTGTTTTACTTATATCATAATTATCAATAACTTACTACATTCACATTAACCAACTCATACTTCATACTATTTCATATATCTTCCAACGCAATTAGTTACTATTATTCCGATTGTTGTTATTTTTATTTTTTTAACCCGATATAGTTTTCTCCCGATTCTTCAATCCCACAACCAGACAACCGGAGAAGGAGACAATCATCACAACCAATAGTTTTACTGAGTGACAAAAAAAAGAGACAGTGAGGAAGGTACTTGTGATAAGAATAAACTGAATTTAGAAGTATATCCACACAAGTAGTATTCTCCGTCCCTTATCAAAAAAAAAAGACCAACAGATATTATTTGATCATCTTAAAGGTTTCTTCGGTAGCAAGGATAGTAAATTTTTAATTTTCTAAATGGCGATGACACAAGCAGAAACAGAAGTCAAGAAGACAGACCTGGTTGATAAAATCCCCCTTTCGCCTCCACTTGAGAAGAGTGCCGTTTTGAATGGAGATGGCGAATCAGACCAAACGTCCAACCACGTGGAAAACACCACTATGGGCAAAGATTCACCACTCAGTGACATTACGACATCTCCTGTGCCATTTGATTTATCATTACGCGAAGTGGACGGTGAAATCCAAAGCACTATTTACAACATTGAAAAATTGTTAGATGAACAAGAAAAAGAAGAGCAAGAAGAATCCGAAAAACGAGACTCCATAGAACGACTGGAGCGAGCAGTTCAGGAGGTTTTAAAGGAAATGGAAAATAATCTGAAATCCAACCCAGAACTGAAACAACAACCAGGCAAAGAAACTGAAACTGAAACTGAAACTGAACCAGAGTTTAAAGTTCACCTAGAACTCAAAAAAGAAACTGAACAACCAAAACAATCTGAAGGATCTCCACAAGAACTCAAGGGTATCAAGACTATAAACGAACTAGATAACAACACCATCAACGAGGACATAAAGAACAGAGACAGCTACGAGAGCTCGGAGTTGAGTGACTTGGATGAGAATCAATCTGAAGCAGAGACCGACAAAATGGATTTTTTGGATGAAATAGATACTGTTCATGAGAACGAAGAGCCAAGTAACGGGGTAACGGACTTGCAAACGTTATCACAATTAACAGAATTGGCCAGGTTGAAAGATATGGAGTCCGATTTTGGAGATGATGAAGACGATGACGAAGATACCGAAACCGACCGTGGTAGACTTGTTTTAAATGGTGGTAATCATGAGAAATCTTCAGAAAATGGCGAATCACGCAAGAGAGCATTGGAGACTGACTCTGAAACTAGTTCTAAGAAATCCAAACAGTTGAAAACTGAAAACGGAAAGAAGTTAGACGTGAAACCTACAACCGAACTAATAGAGTTGCCTGACGAATCAACTGAACTCAACAAAGAAGTAGGCAAAGAAGAAGAGGAAGAAGACAATGGCATTGAGGCTGAGCCAGAAGATGAAGGTGATCTCAACGATAATGACAACGAGAATGAAAAAGAAGAAGATGGCAATGTCGATGATGAACAGGCGGAAGATGAAGAGGAAGCTGAAAATGAAGGTGAGGATGAAGAAGAAGAAGAAGATGATGATGATCAAAATGACAAACAAGTAGAGTTGGATGGGGAGAAGGTGAAAGATAATAACGTGTCAGTTGTTGATGAAGAAGCTCAAACAAAAGTGGAAGACGATGAAGCTTATCTTAACGAGCAAAGAGCTCGTGCCATTGAAGAATTAATAGCGATTGAATCCAACTTTGCTGAGCTTCGAGATAAATTATTCAAAGACAAGTTATCGCTACTAGAGCGTGAATTGCAATTGTGTCTTGAAGGATCTCACCCAGAATTGTCAAAGATATATGGTAAAATAAATGGGTTCTACCAAGATGGACTTCGATTAGCCAATGCCAATTTATCATATAAATTGAAATGTGTTGATAAGGAAACCATTGCTACTAGAACATCGATACACCAAAATTTCATGAGGAATTTGATAGACACCAAAAATCTGATGATCACTGATACTACTTCATTATGGTATAAAATCAACAAGGAACGTAATCAATTGGACCAATTAGTACCTGATTTCAACTATTCCGCCATTCCATCAATACCGAATGTCACCGTGCTGTTAGAAGATGTCCTACCGAACGGATATATTGAAAGTGCATCTGAACCACCAATCCCAAAGAAATTGCTCAAGCAAAATACATTGATCGAGTTAGTTCAAGAACGTAATAGCATAAATGAACAATTGGGAATATTAAACGGTTTAGTTGAATTTCACGGTTTCCCAAGTGCCATTAACTCTGCATTGGATGAGGATGCTCCAAGTTCTGTTGCCAGTGAGTTGTTATTAAAGAGAGCAAATGATGAAGAAATCAATGAAGATTTACGAGCCATGGGTATATCCACTTAGAAGTTATCTCCCCTTTTTCTTTTCATAGCACTGATTTATTTGTACTTTGTTTTTTTATTATTATTTTAATTTTTCATTTCAACCATTCTATATAAATAAATGTGTATTATAAGATTAATATTGACTAGTTTAAGACAATGTAGTTGTGACAGTTTGACGACTGGTGATAACACTTGTCCATATTTGGCCCACAAACAACATCCTTAATGCTGCGGATTGGTAGGAGCGAAAAAAATAAAAATAAGAAAAAAAAAGAAAACAATGCACGAACTTTGGATGAACAAAGCCAAAATTGACAACAACGAAAACAACAAACAAAAAAAAAAAAATTAGTAGAATCAATTCTCTGACAAATTTATTGATAAACTCTAAGAAATAATAACCCCCCCTCCTCCACCACACATACACACACGCACCAATGGTTGAAGTTTCATTAACTGTGGGTAAATTAGATGCCTCGTTGGCATTGTTATTAACTAAAGATCACCATTTGATTGAATTCCCAACGATTTTATTACCAAATGGTGTGAGAGCCGGTTCAATAATTAAAATTAAATGTGATCAAGATTCTGAAAGTGAAAAAGAAGAAGCCGCCAAATTCAATTCGATTCAAGAAGAAATCTTAACTACATTTGCTACTAATTTGCCAGAACTGCCAAATTTAAAAATCAAGAATGTTACGCAAACTTCATGTGTTTTGGAATGGGATAAATTGAATTTGGGAACTTCCAATTTGAAAAATTTGATTTTATTCAAAGATGGTAAAAAATTAGGATCGATCCCTCAACCTTTGACTAATAGAACATCGAAATTGTCTGGTTTACCAATTGACAAATCTTTCAAAGTTCAATTACGTTTAGATACCACTGCTGGTATTTTCTTGTCCAATGAAATTGAAGTGACTACTCATAAAATGACTGATTTATCCGGGATCACTGTGTGTCTTGGAGATCTTACTGCTAACGATCAATTCAATAAACAAGACATTGAAGATACTTTACAAAACATGGGTGCTAAATTCCCTGCGCAAACTCAAGTTAAAGTAGATACTACCCATTTTCTTTGTACCAGAGAAAACAAGCAAAACCCAGAATATGTTAAAGCTAATGATATGAACATTCCTATTATTAGACCTGAGTGGTTGAAAGCTTGTGAAAGAGAGAGAAGAATTGTTGGTGTTAGAGATTTCTATGTCAAAGAATGTGTTTTACCGGATTTGTTTGCTAAGAATTATTGGAAAAAGAGCACCACTGCATCTAGTGGTGGAGAAGCTGCTCCTGCTCCTGATGCTGCAGCAGCTGCTGACACTACTACCAGTGATGCTACAAATGATGCTCTGAAGGAAAAAGAAGAAGAACATCCACCAGTACCTGAAAAGGATGTCGAAAAAGCAGAACATGAAGAACCAGATAAAGAAGAGCCTACTAAAGAGGAACCAGTTAAAGAAAAAGAGGCAGATGTTGCACAAGAACAAATAAATATTCCTGAAGAAACTACTAAACCTGTTGAGACACCGGAGGAAGATATAACAGAAGCATCCAAACTAGAAGAAGCTGAACCTAAGGAAGAAATACCAGCTATAGAGAAAGAACCAGTCAAATCAGATGAGCTAACTAAAGAAGAAGAAAACCTTAATGAACCAGTATCTGAACCTGTTGATGTTGAGGAAACCAAACAAACCATAGATGATGCTTTTGATTCTGTTCCACTCGACGAGGAAAAGACAGTTGTCAAAGAAGTTGCATCTCCCGAACAAGAAGATAAAGATGGTGATTTAGCTGCGTCAAAGGAACCTGAAACTGCTCCAGTAATTGGAAATGGTAACAACAATGAAAAGGAGAATGTTAAAGAAGATGGTGAAGCAAACGAAGAAGAAGAAGACGACAAAGACGGTGACGATGACGATGGTGCAGGAGAGGATGAAGGTGAAACAGCTTCAAAAGAAGGCACACCAACTCCTACCGCTGGTAAAAAGAAGAAGAATAAAAAGAAGAAGAATAAGAACAAGAAATAGTAGACTTGGACAGTTGTCTCTTTTTTTATGTTTAATGTATATTTTATTTTTTGAAGGAATATAGAAGAAAAAAATGAACGTCACTTATAAAAACAGCCGTAATTATCTATGAGTATAAACTGATAATAATAATAATAATCATTCCACTTGAATTGAAAACAAAATAACAGAGACAAGAATTCAACAATTGATGCAACCCTCTCTTACTACTCACCAAATAATCTTCTAACTTTCTTCAAAATGGAGTCCTTTTCAGGATCATATGGATGGTCCTTGGAAGGAATTTCCAAAATGGCAGGGAATGCATTGGTATAGTTATCAACCTTATATCTAATCAAATCTGCCAAATGTTGATTGATCAACAAGATAGCAATATCATCTCTAGTTGATGTGAATGCAGTGAATGCATCTTCAATTTGTTCAACGGTGGTTTTCCCTGGGATAACAGTCAAGAAATTGGATTCTTTACCTGGTTCATTGGAAATCTGTCCAATTCCTGCTAGAAGTAGACCAGTTACTGTGTCTTCGTCAGCAATTGCTGCTATCAATTTACGTTTATTCATAGATTCACTCATGGTCGATGTGTTCGTTGGAATGAAATGTAGTCTACCACGGTATTTGTTCAACTCAGTTTGGTTGTATCTTTTTTCTACAGTTATTTTTTTTTTGTTGGTTCAGTAAGCTTTGTTGATTACGAGAAGAAAAATACTAACAATCTAACTACATAATTTTTTGAATTTTTTAAATTTTTTTTGTACAGCTTACTTCATTAGATTTTTGATCCCACCACTCCACTAAGCAATGATCAGGACCCTTTTAGCAAGAGACTCAGTTAGAATACGTGGCATAATACCAGGTCGTCTATCATACACACCTTTAAGATTTCCAGGACACTCAAAATGGGCAAACATCAGGCACGATAAAGCCAAGAACGATGCCAAAAAAAATAAAGAAGCTACATTGATCTCTATCCGTATTGAAAGTTGTGTTCGTACAGGTGGTAAAGAAAGCAATTCTCGATTGGATCAATTATTAGAAAAGGCAAAGGCATTAAATGTTCAAAAATCACTCATCGAAAGAGCTATTAAACGAGGAAGCGGAGAATTGACCGATGCTACACAACAACAAGAAGTCCAATATGAGTTCATGGGACCTGGAGGAGTTGCAGTCATTATCAATGCTGTCACTGATAATAAAGCCAGAACAGTATCTTTGGTTAAAAATGCCATGGCATACTTCCTGGCCTCATTAAGTTCCTGTGTGTTTATGTTTGATAAAAAAGGAGAGATTATATTCTTGCCCAAAGATGATAAAGAAAGCTTTGATGATGTTTTTGAAGTTGCTTTGGATATTGGTGCAGAAGATGTTGAAGAAGTGGAATTTGATGACGATTTCATCCCGGATAAGAAACATAAATTTTATAGATTGCTTTGTGAAGCAAGTGATATCAATCAAGTGGCCAATGATTTAACTGCTAAAGGTTATAAATTACACGAGTCAGCTGTGAGATATTTGGCAAACACCGATTCGCAAGTACCATATCCTGAAGAGCAATCCAAAGGATATTTGAGAGCAATTGACAACTTAGATCTGATTGCTGATGTCACTGATTATTATACAAATATTGAGGCAGAACACGAAGAGCGTATCATGTCTTCAGTCAATTAGAAACGAAAAGAAAATCCATTACATGTAAATACTTTAAATGAATATATATATATGTATATACATTTACGTCTTAATGTCGACATTACGTAAATAAAAAGAACATAAGGGATTTTTCCTTGTCTTTTTTTTTTTTTTGGAATAGTTGAAAGAAATCATGCAGAATATATTATAAAAAAAAAACATCAAAACAAACTTAAAAGTCACCCATTGGGGAGGGGGGAAGATGAGGTAAAGCATTCTACCATCTTGCTTATTTCTTGCCATCTTCAGCAGCTTTGTCTAAAACGTCATCCAATTTAGATAAGTTAGGGTTTTTCCATAATCTCAATTCTTTATCGTAAGCAAAGTGTCTGTAAGTGAAGAAAATACCAGAACAAATGGCAACACCGACAGCAGCGAACAATGGAGTCAATTCGACTGGGTAAGTAAGCTTTTGTTTAGGGTTTTTGGCAGCGTTTAATAAAATTCTAGTTGGAATCATTCTTGAATAGTTGTAATGGGTAATGATAATGAAGGAAACGTGTGGAAACTATTAAGCCCAGGAAATGGTTCTATTTTTTCTTTTGGCTCTTTTTTTTTTTGGTTTTTTTCATCATGTCATTTTGCAAACCAGTGAAATTTGGTTGGCTACTTAACAAAAGTTGCTTACATGCAGGAACGCGTGAATGCCTTCTTTTGCTTTTATATCTAAATGTCTATGTAAGTGTATATATCTATGTGTATATATCTATGTGTATATGTCTCTACTACCATTTATTTATCCAGTCCTTCATAGTATCGTAAACCAACCAACTCACGGCCATTGATGGGACTATCTTGTATAAGTTTGCTGTTAATCCTTTATATGCACCAAAGAACCCTTCATTTGTGAAAATTGAGTGCAAGGCATGTGCCACTGACCGGTATTGGAATCCTAATTCACCTCCAGCCATATTTGCCACTTGGTACCTCTTTCTTAAAACATCCAATGGGTAGATCAATACTCCACCAACAAAACTACTGAAAGCCCCAGCAGACAATTTCCAGACTGGATTGGAGAAATCCTTTGGTGATCTATCCATATATTCTCTTAACTTTTCGTAAAGGGCAAAGTTTATGGCCACATATGGAGCAACACCTAACGTTGTTGGTACTATCCCCCTGTATAATGCCAAAATACCTCCTTCATTTTTATAAACATCTCGTAAAGTCTCCATCACTTTTGGTGCATGGTCCAACTTACCTTTATGTAATTTCTTTAACGATGCCGTTTGAACAGTGATTCTAGCACGTACTAAATCTAATGGATAGGTTACTGCAACAGAAACAATACCACCTATGGATCCAGCTATCAATCTCTCATATACAGTTATTTGGTTTCCGTCTCTTGGATTATATTGCAACATGAGATCTTTACATTTTTCAAACGTTGCAAACTGCACGGCACTATAAGGAAATATCCTCACACAGTTCAACAAATTTCCCCTAAATAACCCTCGCCAACCTTCTTCTCTGTACATTTTGAAAATTGTGGGGAACATTCCTTGATATGCCTGCTGTGATCCGGGTCCTTGCAACTGAAGCAAGATCTTGGCTCTTTCAAATGGTGACACCACCGTTCTGGAAATAGCACCTGCTACTCCACCTGCTATAAAAGAAGCATTTGAATCATTTTTGATGAATAGTTTGAGGTCGTGTAGGAGATGTGTAGGTTCTGTCTTTGTCATCGATTGTTGTTTAATTTTAAAATCCTCCATGATACGTTAAAGTATAATCTGCTCCAAAAAAAACAACAACAACTTGAAATAAATAAATAAATAAGGAATGTGGAGAATGCAGAATCTAGTCCAATTAAAATGAAACGAATGGAATGCAAGTGTTGTTATAGATAAATAAATCAAAAACAATGAAACAAAAAAATAAAAAAATAAAAATTTTTAATGGTTCCAAATTTTTTCCTCTTTCTATGTGGCTTCTCGGTTGATAGACGGCAGATTTACACTGCCCTGTGAGAGAATAATGGACAAAGAGAACAAAAAAAAAACAACCTTTAATTGATTGACGCGGTAGCGGGTCCATGTCAGAGTGAACAATCACTAAACCCCGGGGCAATTAAATGGAAAGAAGAAAAAAAAAAAGCAGATGCTTGGCGCGCCATGTACTCCACAATTCACACATAAAACGAATTCATCTATTAATCGGTGCTGTTTATTTTTTTAGCTATTTATTTATTTTTTTTTAAACATACACACATTCATATCCGTAATATACACATTGTTACCTAATAAGTGGATAACAATTTGTCAATAGCAGCAACCAAGATGTCGGCGTGTTTTTCTTCAAAGACCAATGCTGGTCTCAATCTGACAGAATCATCAGCACAACCACCAATGTTGACACCAACAGTCTTCATGTCATTCAAGAATTTGTTTCTGGCATCAGCGTTGTCTAAAGACCAGGCAATAAAAGTACCTCTGTCTTTACCTCTCAAATCTCTCATGTAGGATGGGTATTTTTCGGCCAATTTCTCTAATTTAGCATACAAGTATTTACCGACCTCAGCAGTTCTTTTAACCAAATCGTGTTTAACGATTTCTTGACCAATAGCACCGGCCAAGATCATTCTAGCTGGATCACCACACCAGGTGTTGAATTGTCT
>JAKTVF010000078.1:0-47857 GCA_030557055.1 Candida tetrigidarum
TAGTAGCTAATTCAACGACTTGTAATTCTTCTTGAACGACTGGTTGTTGTTCTTCTTGGTATTGTTCTTCAACGTCAGACATGTTAAACTATATGCTTTGAATGGGTGTTATCAAGGTTGAGTTAAGGTGTAATAAAAGACGAAAAATTTCAAAATAAGAACCCAAGTTTTTTTTTTTTTTGGTAGAGTGTAAATTTTTTTTTTCACCTAATTCTCTGTTTCACGAAGTGTGCACAGTATGTTCTTTCCCACTCTTTCTCAGTCTCACTCCCACTCTCACTCTAGCTAGCACGACGCACCACGCTGGTACTTTTTTTTTCGCGCTATCTCTAGCACGACCAAAAGTTTTTTTTTTGCGTTTGATAGCATACACAATGTTAGTCGTGTGAAATGTCAGATCTCAGTTAGTGCGAGAATACAAAAAAAATACATGTTGTTTATGTACAGGATTAGGGTTACAGCCCTAATGAGAAGAATAAATGCGTGGGTGCGAAAAAGAACAAAACCACCACACCTAAGAATTAACCCAGGGCAATGTAGATCAGAGAAGTATGGTGGATATCACACAAGTAATAGTTTCCCCATAGACACCTCTTCTTCACCTCCTATCTCTTATCCATTGTATTGAGTATCCACGGGATCTCTAGAGTGTTTTTTTTTTCTTATCGGCTCTGGGGTATAAGAATAACCCCACAAATCCTATTGATAAGAAAAGTAATGGTTTACTTAGTTTGGGTAAATAATGTGTGCGTTATCATGTGTTCGCTTTATCCGACGGAAACTTTTATGCATTCCCTGACAATAGAAGGTTGGAGAAGACCCAAAGACAATTAGTTTTTCTACGAGGGGAACGTGAGTGTGTGGGGGGAAAATGGATTGCAAAAAAATATTAGACAATTCGAACGTATTAATGCCATCAGAATCCTATGATATAGGGTATCAAAATAAAGAGAAATCCCTCTATTTGTTGGTTCGTCCACTGGTTAACTGGTTATCTCATAACCAATTAGTAGATACACTTTTCCAATACCACCAAATATAAGTTGACTCATTTTTTATTGAAAGTTATCCTTTTTTTTTTTTTCTTGTACCTTGGGTATTGCAATTCCGGCGCGGCATACCCCGCCATTTCCAATTTATTTTTTATTTTTTTTTTTTTTTGAGAAATACGCGGGAAACTAAACATTTGCTCGCAATCCATATTTGACATATGAAGATTTATATCAGTTCGTCAATGACAGTTATAATATTCATATAAGGCGATACCTACTTTTCAACTCCACTCTTCCTGTCTTTCTTTTTCGACATTACAAGATCATTGGAAGCTTGTGACGCATTTTCAAGCAGAATATCCTCTGTGTTTTTTGCAATAAGAGTACCTCCCCTCCCCTTATCTCCACTGGCTGAGAAAAATGAAATTTTATACGAAACCTGAATAATTCTACCGATATGTTTAAGAAAAAAAAAACTTGATTTCTTGGTTCTTTATCAACTCCTTCTCCCCCACACTCACACTAGCACTCACACCCACTTACTCATCCATTAATACTGTAGAAAATTATAAATAGATAACCTTCATCCTTGAAATTTTATATTCACTTCTACTTTTTTTTTTTCTTTTTTTGTATTTCCTTCTTATTAATAGATATTATATATATATATATATATATATATTTATCTATAACCTTATTAATATGAGTTCGTCCAACGAGCATGAGAAGAGCCCTGAGCTCATGAAAGATCCAGAAGTTGTCAGCACTGTCGATTCCATAGGCAAATATGATGGTGATGGTGTTATCAAAGTTGATCCAGAAACGCAAGTTCAACAATTAGCTGAAGAGTTAGGTGTTGACCAAAAGAAATTAATGTGGAAAATTGATCTTTGTGTTGTGCCCCCTTTTTGTTTATTATATTTCCTTTCCTTCTTGGATAGAGTCAATATTTCCAATGCCAACGTTTATGGATTATCCACTGATTTGGGTTTGGTTGGTAACCAATACAATATTGCTTTGGTTGTGTTTTTTGTTCCTTATATCGCATTCGAAGTCTTGGCCAATTACTGTATCAAACATGTAAAACCTCATATATGGCTTTCGGGATTAGTGCTTTCGTTTGGTGCAGTTTCCATTGGGTTAGGGTTTGTTACAAACTTTGGTGGTTTGGTCGCATGCAGATTCATGATTGGTGTCGCAGAAGCATCCACTTTCCCATCCATTTTCTACTTGTTATCAACATATTATTCCAAGGCAGAATCACAAAGAAGATTCTCCATTTTCTTCAGTACAACTGCCCTTAGTGGTGCTGCATCGGGATCCATTGCTTATAAGATCCACGAGTTGGATATGGCGCATGGAATTGAAAGTTGGAGATGGATTTTCATCATTGAAGGTGCTGTTACTTGTGGATGTGCATTGTTGCTTTTCTTTATGATTGCTGATTTCCCCGAAGAAGCCAAGTTCTTGAAGAAAAATGAAGCCCAATTCTTGAAATCCAAGTTGGAAATCTTATCCGGGGTGCCATCTGGTTTCGAAATCAAAGTCACTTGGAAAGATGTTGCTAAATGTTTGAAAGATTTGTTGATTTGGGTTCCAGCCTTTATCTATTTTGGTCTTATCATCCCGCTGTATGGTTATGCGTATTTTGCTGTCACCATTATCAACAAGATGGGTTACTCTCCTGTTGCCACGCAAAGACTCTCTGTGTTTCCATGGGTCTGTGCGTTCGTGGTTACAAACATTGCTGCTTTCTTGTCTGACCGTACTAAAAAGAGAATGCCCTTTGCCATTGTTCTATCAAGTGTTGCCATTGTCGGGTTGCTGATGATTTTGGCTGCCGAGAATGTTACTGTCCGTTACGTGGGTTGTTTCTTTACTGCCACGGGTCTTTATAGTGCCATGCCAATTGTCGTTTGTTGGGCATCGTTGAACTGGTCGTCACATTCAAGAAAGATGGTGGGTACTGCATGGCAGATCGGTATTGGTAATATGGGTGGTTTGATCAGTAGTTGGATCTTCCTCAGTAAGGATTCTCCAAGATACATTACTGGTTTGTCTGTCTCCCTTGCCGGGGTCGTTTTTGCCATCTTGTCCACAGTCCTTTATTTCATTGTTTGTTACAGAATGAACAGAATCAAAAAGACTGAGGCTTACATGCAGGAGTTTGCAGCTATGTCTGAACGTGACCAAATCAATGCTGGTGATAGGAACCCAAAATTCATTTACTTGTATTGATTCCCAACGTGTCGTCATTCCTACATGAAATAACAAAAAATAATAATAATAATTATAATAATTATAATAATCTTACGAAAATTCCGTCCCGCCTCTTTTTTTTTGGTTTATTTAGTTCTACAGTTTTTCGTTCAATAGTTAGTAATTGGATATTCTTGAAAAGTTCATGGTACTTTTGGCTCTTCTTGACATTGTGGTACCGTGTCTGTGTACTTGGTTAAGAACATTTACTTTGTTTACTTGTTTATATATTATGAAAGCCTAGACCAGGCTGTGTTACGTAATTGCCTTTAGAGTTTTAATTTTGAGCAATTTGGTACCTGAAATCATAAGAGGAGAATTTTCTTCTTATTGTCTTTTGAGTATGTGATTTTTTTTTGTTTTTGACTTTTTGGTTCGTTTCTTTTTCTTGTCGAGATGAAATTTAGAACACAACCAGTATAGTGTTTCACAAAGGAGAAAGAAAAAAAGAAAAACATTGGGATTGTCGTTGTTGTTTGAAGTTTGGCATTGCCTACATTTATTGTTCTCATACCAAAAACAGGAAACCCTACATGTACAAGTACAGGTACCATTCAAATTCAAATGCAAATGCAAGTGCAAATCGCGGTGTTCAGATTTTTTTTCTCTCTCCCTTTCAAACGTCCAATTGAAACAAAAAAAAAAAAAAATTTGGCGCGTCATATTTCGTTTTTGGAATAAGCATGCAATTATGAAACAATGTGCCTACTTCAACAAGGGATTGGACTAAACTTCTTACATAGGTTCGTCTAAAATTGTTGATTGCTACCCCCTAAACGGAATCATGAAACCATCAAAGAACTTGGACACCACCACAACGACAACTAACCCTCCCTCTGTTGGGAACGGTTGATTTTTTTTTTCTTTTCGTTCTGTCTTTCGTCCCACGGCCATCATCTTTCTACGGTGACCGGTATTAAATCTAGACCTGAAATGCCATAGGTCCTACATTCTCCCTTTCGAGAATTTTACCAAATTGGAATAGCAGGAGACTATTTATTCCATTGCTGGAAGTTTCAACGCTGTCCCTTTTTTTTTCCCCTTGTTGTATTTTATTCTGCGCAGTCCTGCCTTGCCTAACAACCCGCCCCCACGATCAATTGTTTTTTTTTCCTACATGCAATATTTGCTCACTAATTTCACCTCGACATCAAAATAGAATACTCACCTGTGAATGTGGTTGCTGTTGTGGTTGCGGTTGTGGTTTTACGTTTGACAATTTGATCTTTCGTTACACAAAAGACCTCCACATCTCATGAGACAAAATCGACATTCTTTCCCAATACATTCTAAACGAAACATTTCCAGAGGTTGTTGTTAGTCGTGTGCATACCATGCGCAGGAGGAACAAAATTAACAAACCAAACAACACTGCAACAAAAGTATAATTGCAAATAATCTCACACAAAACCCTCCCCAGTTTTTAATCGTCTGTGCTGTTTCGTTCCTTTTTTTAAAAAAATAATAAAACATAAAAACAAAAAACAAAAAACAATACACTAAACTGAATTTTGAAAGGTAAACAGTACGTCCTCACTGTCAATGAAATTTGGTAAATTGAAATTTATCACCTTTTCACAAGGGTCCAGAATAACTATAAATACCAGATACGTTTTCTGGTTTTTCACCATTCTCAAGATTCCGTTCCTGTCTTTCTTTTTCTTTTTTTGTTTTATTATTCTTAAGAAATCGTTATTCCCCAAAAACTAGTCCTTCGTTTATACTATAATTAAATTTTAACACAATGCAATACTCCACTTTAGCCATTTTGTCACTTGCTGTTTCTGCTGCTTCTGCTTCTAACCCAGTTGTTACTTCAACTGTTGAATCATCAACCCTTGTTACTATTACTTCTTGTGGCAGTGCTGAAGCCAGTAAATGTCCAGGTGCTTCTCCGGCTCCTGCTCCTGCTCCTCAAGAATCTGCTCCTGCTCCTCAAGAATCTGCTCCAGCTCCTGCTCCTGCTCCAGCTCCTGCCCCAGAATCTCCAGCTGCCCCAGCTCCAGCTCCTGAATCTTCTGTTGCTGCTCAAGAATCTCCAGCTCCAGCTCCTGAATCTCCAGCTGCTCCAGCCCCTGCTCCAGCAACTACTTCATGTCCTCCATCTGCCCCAGCTCCACAAGAATCTGCTCCAGCTGCTCCAGCTCCACAAGAATCTGCTCCAGCTGCTCCAGCTCCAGAATCCCCAGCTGCTCCAGCTCCAGAATCCCCAGCTGCTCCAGCTCCAGAATCCCCAGCTGCTCCAGCTCCACAAGAATCTGCTCCAGCTCCAGAATCCCCAGCTGCTCCAGCTCCACAAGAATCTGCTCCAGCTCCAGAATCTCCAGCCGCTCCAGCTCCAGAATCTCCAGCCGCTCCTGCTCCAGCTCCAGCTCCAGCTCCAGCTCCAGCTCCAGAATCTCCAGCTGCCCCAGCTCCAGCTCCAGAATCTCCAGCCGCTCCTGCTCCAGCTCCAGCTCCAGCTCCAGCTCCAGCTCCAGCTCCAGAATCTCCAGCTGCCCCAGCTCCAGCTCCAGAATCTCCAGCTGCCCCAGCTCCAGCTCCAGAAAACCCAGCTGCTCCAGCCCCAGCTCCTGCTCCTGAATCCCCAGCTGCTCCAGCCCCATCTGCTCCTGAATTACCATCTGTTGAAGAATCTGCTCCAGCTCCTGCTCCTGCTCCTGAAACTGCTGCTGCTCAAGAATCTGCTCCAGCCCCAGCTCCAGAATCCCCAGCTGCTCCAGCTCCAGCCCCAGAATCCCCAGCTGCCCCAGCTCCAGCTCCAGAAAACCCAGCTGCCCCAGCTCCAGCTCCAGAAAACCCAGCTGCCCCAGCTCCAGCTCCAGAATCTCCTGCTCCTCAAGAATCTGCTCCAGCTGCTCCAGCTCCAGCTCCAGTTCCAGAATCTACTGTTGCCGCTGAATCTGCCCCAGCTCCAGCCCCAGGTCCAGAAGCCGGTGCCACTCCAGCTCCTGTTCCACAAGCTGAAGGTTCTTCTAACGGTACTTCCCCAGCTCCATCTGCTGTCACTTTCGAAGGTGCCGCTTCTAGACAATTTGCTGCTGGTTCTGTTGCTTTGATTGCTGCTGCTTTGTTAGCTTTGTAAGTTTAATAGCTTGTGAGTTTTCCTCTTTTCATTTCGAATTTTTTACCCTTTCTCCCTTATATACTTTATTCTTATTTCGCATTGTATAGTTTAGATTTACATGCTTTCCTACGTTTGAAAAAAATAAACAAAACAATTACTAAAATGTCATACATTGTCAAACCATACTATTTGGTTATGTAGATATATAAATTAACTTTTTTCTTTTTCCTCGACACTTGAAAGACTGAAACAACTGACAAAAAAAATAACATCACCACCATTAAAACCACTACCATCAAATGAAAAAGGAAAAAAGAAAAAGAAAGAAAAATTAAACAATCTCTGTTAAGTGGGATTAGTTTTATTAGTTGGAAGTTGTGGATTGGTACCTGTTGGATTATTTTCATTATTACCTTCACTCAAGGGAGGTCCACCAGCAATCGGAGGCTTGAAATCAATTGGATAATTTGGAATAAATGTTCCATCATAAAATACTTTCACCCTGGGATATGGCGTCTTCACATTATTGGTTCCATTACTAGCATTCCCCTTGGGAAAAAGAGGTCTTAGATATCTCAACTTTTCTGGATTATTAAAATTTGAATGGTCATCTAGCAAACCATTGTCTGGTTGTGATGGCAATGGCCCAATAACTTGACCGTATTTTTCATTACTTCTTTGATGATCTCCCAAAGACTGTTCCAGATCATTAGGTACCAAAATTTTTGTCTTTGGTTTATTCAATCCAGGATGTGGAAGATACCCTGAGGTTCCATTACTCTTGACGTTGTTCTCACTATCCAGTTCTCTACTAGCACTCTCCTTCCCGTCGTGTTGACTTTCATTCAGGTTTTTTTCTTCTTCATCATCATCATTATTGTCCAGTTCTTCTCCGTCACTTTCTTCCAGATTGTCTTCATTCTTGGAATCAGGTACTAAAGCTGGAACTTCAATGCCTTCTGGGACCTTAACTTCGTGAGGTTTTTGCTTGATAGAATCCAAAGGGTCCTCCTTTTCATGAATACCACCTCCTGTTCGGTTTTCGTTTTCAATGGAATTTCCTGCATCTCCTTCAAAATCATCACCTCCGCCACCATCACCATCACCATCACTGTCATTATCACTAGCATTATCGTCATCAGCATCAACATCAACATCAACATCAACATCAACATGACTCTTATTATTATCCTCATAATATACCTCTTTTCTGCCCTTTCTTGAATTAACTTCTTCTTGGATTCTTGGAATTGTGTCAAGCAATTGACCAGGGGTGATTGAACCAGAGTTAACCAAACGTGGCAACAATTCAACAATAAATGATGATAATCCAGCCCTTGTTTCTGCATTTGTTAAAGCAAACTCAACGACCTCAAATGCTAAACCATGTCTTCTCAAAGCCACAAAAATATCATCCCATGGAACAACTCTTGCTCTCAATAAACTAGCTGTAACATCAGTTATGCTACGTCTTATTAATGGATCAGTTAATGACATTCTGATGATCTCATTAATCAAACCAGAGTCCTTCAACAGATTAAACACTCTCAACAACAAATCATCGACCAAGTCTCTTTTTCCCAAACTTTGCATCTCATTTAAATCATTTCTCCTGACAAAATCGGAAAGCACGGCCAAGTTTGAGTTCCCAACTTCAACTTCAACATCCACATCCACGTTTTGGATTATCGCTGTTTCAGTATCACCATCGCGTTTACCCAATTTGTCTTTCACTTTCTCCACCATTTCCTTGTTCTTCTCCTTCTTTTTCTCCAACTTTTCTTTCTTCTTCTCCTTCTTTTTCTCCAACATCTCTTTCTTCTTTTTAATGATCTTCTTCTTCTTTTCCTTTAATTTCTTCAATTTTTCTTTCTTACCGCCACCTTCACCTTTATCTTCTTCTTCTTCTTCACACTCTTCCTCATCATCAATATAATCACCATCTTTGAATCCGTCATACTTTCCTGCTTCTTTACTATCACTGTACCCACCTTTACTAAATTTGGACTTTATCTTCTTTCCTTTCTTTTGGGTCTCTTCTTCATCGTCTTCTTCGCAATCTTCATCTTCATTATCGGTTTTTCCCTTTTTCTTTAATTTTCTTTTCAACTTTTCAATATCGTCAGAGCCAACACCGATACTCTTTTCAAACTTTCCTTGTAGCTGGAATTTGTCTGTATTCGATCGTGGAAGGAATTCAAACTTTATTACTTTTGGATTTGCGATTGCTCCCATTCACGTCATCAACGCAATCTTCGTCGTTGTTTTGATTACTCTTTCCTTTGGAACCATTACCTTTTCCATTGGTACCCTTGCCGTTACCTTTACCAGTGTCAATCTCTTCTTCACAATCGGATTCTTCTTCTATGATTTCTTCTTCTTCTTCACATTCTGGTTCTGGTTCTGGTACTTTGGTCTTACCACCTTTTCCACCGTTGCCACCTTTTCCACCTTTACCACCTTTTCCACCCATGCCTCCACCAAACTTCTGTTTCAACTTGTCCAAACCAATAGAGGCTTGGGTGATTTCATAACGTTTGGACTTCCATGCGCCTTTTCCTTTGCCGTTCCCTTTACCATTGGTAACTTTACCATTTCCTTTGCCTTTTCCAGTATCAACTTCTTCTTCACAGTCGGATTCTTCTTCTATGATTTCTTCTTCTTCCTCACATTCTGGTTCAGGCTCTGGTGCTTTGGTCTTACCACCTTTTCCACCCATACCACCTTTACCACCTTTACCTCCCATGCCTCCACCGAACTTCTGTTTCAACTTGTCCAAGCCAATGGCAGCAGTGACTTGTGGTTCTTGGGCATCTAAGTTTCTCTTTCTTAACCCTTCAACTTGAGCTTCATGAGAATCTTTAGAATCAACAACTTGATTAGCCTTATAAGTTTCTTGACCGACTTCGTCAACTTCTTTAACTTGAGTAGAAGCTTGAGTAGCTTCTTGAGCTTCTTGAGTTTCTTGATTAGTTTCTTTAATAGGAATATTTTCTTTACGATTGCTCGCTATCTTCGACTTGATCTTCCCCAAATCTATGGTAAGGGCAGCATCGACTTCTTCGTCAAGCTTGTTGAATTCTTCAAGGAGGTCATCTTCACATTCATCACCTTCTTCGTGTTGATGACCGATGTGTTTATTCTTTTCATTGTCTTCCGATTTTCCGTCATTATGGTCTTCTGATTTACCATTTTTGTGATCTTCTAAGTTACCATCTTTTTGGTTTTCTGATTTTCCTTTTTCATGGTCTTCTGATTTGGTATCAGGTACAGAATTTTTATCTTTATCTTCTTTCCCTTTGTTTTTTTCATTTTCTTTTCCTGCGCCTTTTCCTTTATCTAATTCTTCGTCGTCGCAATCGGACTCAAGCTCAAGTTCAGGTTCATCATCTGATTCACAATCTTCCTCTTCATTATCTTTTCCGTTACCTGATTTACCATTTCCACCTTTTCCTGGACCAACCTTACCATTACTAGGTTCACCTTTTCCACCCATTCCACCACCAAACTTTTGTTTTAATTTATCCAAACCAATGGAAGCTTGAACAATATCTTCACGTTTGGACTTCCAACCACCCTTGCCTTTGCCATCACCTTTACCGTTTCCTTTCCCATTTCCTTTCCCATTTCCTTTGCCAGTATCAACTTCTTCTTCACAATCGGATTCCTCCTCTATGATTTCTTCTTCTTCACATTCTGATTCCGGTTCTGGTGCTTTGGTCTTACCACCTTTTCCACCGTTGCCACCTTTGCCCATACCACCTTTTCCACCCATACCACCACCAAATTTCTCCTTCAACTTGTCCAAACCAATTGAAGCTTGAACGACATCTTCACGTTTGGACTTCCATGCACCCTTTCCTTTTCCATTTCCTTTACCGGTACCTGTGTCAATCTCTTCTTCACAGTCGGATTCTTCTTCTATGATTTCTTCTTCTTCCTCACATTCTGGTTCAGGTTCTGGTGCTTTGGTCTTACCACCTTTTCCACCTTTTCCACCGTTGCCACCTTTGCCCATACCACCTTTACCTCCCATACCACCACCAAATTTCTCCTTCAACTTATCTAATCCAATAGAGGCTTGGGTGATTTCATCACGTTTGGACTTCCAACCACCCTTTCCTTTGGAACCACTACCTTTTACATTGGTAACTTTACCATTTCCTTTGCCTTTGCCAGTGTCAATCTCTTCTTCGCAGTCGGATTCTTCTTCTACCACTTCTTCTTCCTCTTCTTCGCATTCTGGTTCTGGTTCTGGTTCTGGTGCTTTGGTCTTACCACCTTTTCCACCGTTGCCACCTTTGCCCATACCACCTTTACCTCCCATGCCTCCACCAAACTTCTCCTTCAACTTGTCCAAACCAATTGAAGCTTGAACGACATCTTCACGTTTGGACTTCCAACCACCCTTGCCTTTGCCATTACCTTTACCGTTTCCTTTCCCATTTCCTTTACCATTTCCTTTGCCAGTATCAACTTCTTCTTCACAATCGGATTCCTCCTCTATAACTTCTTCTTCTTCTTCACATTCTGGTTCCGGTTCTGGTGCTTTGGTCTTACCACCTTTTCCACCCATTCCACCTTTTCCACCTTTACCACCCATACCACCACCAAACTTCTCCTTCAACTTATCTAAACCAATTGAAGCTTGTGTGATTTCTTCACGTTTGGACTTCCATCCACTCTTAGTTTTACCACCTTGGCTTTCTTTGTTGTTGTCTAAATCATCACAGTCTTCATCGTCATCATAGAAGGTATCTTGACCTTTTCCTTTCCCATTTCCTTTCTTAAAACCAGCATTACCTTTACCTCCTTTGTTGGTACCTTTTCCATTTCCTTTACCAGTATCAACTTGTTCTTCTTCTTCACATTCTGATTCATCTTCTATCACTTCTTCCTCTTCACACTCGCAGTCGGGTTCGGGTTCTGGTGCTACTACTTTGGGTTTACCACTTTTTTTACCTTGGCCACCTTTGCCTCCCATGCCACCTTTACCACCCATTCCACCACCAAACTTTTGTTTCAACTTATCCAAGCCAATGGCAGCTTGAACTTCATCTTCTTCACGCTTGGATTTTCCATCACCTTTGCTTTTATCTCCATCATTATCATGATTAAAATCATCACAGTCATCGCTGGAATTTCCCTTATCGTGATCGTCTTCTTCTGGTTTGTTGTCAGGTGGTGTTTCCTTTCCTTTATCATTGGCATTATTTCCTTGTTTGGATTTATCGTCACCATTCTTTTTATCATCATGGTTCTCTTTTCCTTTATTAAAGTCATGGTCAAGTTCTTCATCTTCACAATCGCTATGGGAGACGTCATTGTTATCATTATGGGAACCATTGCCGTTTCCTTTGTTGGAACCATCATCCAACTCCTCATCCTCACAGTCACTGTGGGACAAGTTGTTATCGTTATTAGAAGTATTACCCTTTCCTTTGTCGCCATTGGAAGTATTGTTCTTTCCTTTATCGAAACCATCATCAAATTCTTCGTCTTCACAATCACTGTGGGATAAATTGCTATCATTATTGGAGGTATCATCTTTTCCTTTATCACTAGGGGAGATGCTGTCCTTTCCAGTATCAAAATCGTCATCACATTCACTTTCATCTGAATTGTAATGTTTGTCTTCTTCTTGTTCTTCTTGCTTGCCTTTACCACTGTCTACTTTACCTTTGTTTTGGTTGTTGTTACCTTCTTTAAAGTTTCCTTCTTTGCTGGAACCTTTGTCAGAACCTGTCTTTCCCTTACCAGAACCATTGCCTTTACCAGAACCATTTCCTTTACCTGTTTCCGGTTCATAGTTATCGCAATCGGATTCATGGTCGGATTCTTCATCAAGGTCACATTCACAGGTAGATTCCTTTCCTTTGCCACCTGTAGTTCCTTTGCCACCTTTACCCAAACCACCTTTACCTAATCCACCTTTGCCTAAACCACCGTTGCCCATGCCTCCTTTACCACCCATGCCACCGCTAAACTTTTGTTTCAATTTACCTAAACCAATGGCAGCAGTAAATTCAGAGCCTTCGTCTTGGTAATCACGTTTATCCCATGGAGCATCACCATCATTCTCACAGTCAGAATCAGATTCGGGTTCATATGTCACCTTCTTCTTCCCTTTACCCATACCACCTTTGCCCATACTACCTTTACCTCCCATTCCCCCTTTACTCATACCACCTTTACCTCCCATTCCACCTTTGAATTTGGAAAGTAATTTCTTCAATTTGTCTTTGCCACCAAAGCTAAACTTACCCTTGAATTTTGAACCCATACCACCGTTGCCACCTTTTCCACCTTTTCCACCTTTTCCACCTTTACTACCTTTTCCACCTTTTCCGATCTTTTTACCCAATTTGCCACGTCCTTTGCCTCCTTTTGGTTTCTTAACTTTTGGTTTCTTGACTACTTCTTCTTCCTCTTCTTCTTCATCTTCTTCACATTCGGATTCGGCTTCGGATTCTTCCTCTGATTCTTCTTCAGATTCACACTCTGATTCGGGTTGAGGTTCAGGTTGGGGTTGTGGTTTAGGTTGCGGTTGTGGTTGCGGTTGTGGTTCGGGTTGAGGTTGGGGTTCAACTTCAAGCTCAGATTCAGGACAATCCTCTTCTTCTTGTTGTTGTTCTTCTTCTTTCTTATCACCTTTGCCTACTCCAAAGTCTGGACTTGGATTGGAGTCAAATCCAAAATCACGTTTAGCATGGACATGTACAGAAGAATCGTCTTCGGAATTTACAGAAGCACCGTTAAAATTAAATTTAATACCATCATTGGCGACGTCTTCTTCTTCACCGGGTGGAGTGTACACACTATCCCAATCAGGAATCAATGGCTTGTTATAATTATTTCCATTTCTAACAGTCTTGATCTTATCCAATAATCCCAAAATTTCTCTCAAAATAGTAACCTTTTCCATGGTCAATTCTTTACCAATATTAATCAATTGCCAAAAAATCTCACCAAATCCACGGGTAGCCAATTCAACTCTTTGTGGCAGTGGGTTGTTCTGTGCAGTAGCAGGGTTCGCATTAGTAACACCAATTACATCTGATGCTGCAGAAGCATCCAACCCTTCGGTATCCAAAATTTGCGGAGCTTGGTCATTACCAACTCCGCCGCTTTGAGCTCTAATCTTGATACCTTTTGATACCAGATACTTTGTCTTCAATCCATTTCCAAAAATTCCAGATTGAACCGTGACTTCATCACTAGGCTGAGAAACTGCTGCATGATCGATCGTTAACGCGTTCGCTAACTGTACAAGGATTATTAAATTTAAAACTTTCATATTGAATCAAAAGTGAACCGTATGTATGTATATGGAGGCTTATGAAACTTTGAAACTAATTTTACCTATGGGGTAAAAGAGAAAAGGGGAAAGAAAGAGAAATGGAATGAAATTGTAAAAAATAAAAAAATTTTGAAGGACAAACTCAACCATTGATATACTCTATACATTTAAGGACCAAATTTCCAATAGTTCCCTTAAAAAAAATTCCCTTTGTTTTACTTACATCAACATTTGATGATTCTTGGATTACGGATAGGAATAAGAACTTAGTGATATGAATTGAAAAATTTCTTGGGTTTGACTTAAAAAATTTTTTGAAATTATTGCATGGTTTGTATTTTTTTGCAATGCCGAATGATCATTTAAGGAAAGTTTTTGCACCCAATGAGTTCACAAACAGAAAATCAAGGACACAGGATTACCTCTCCTTACAACACACAAAAAAGTGTTATTCTTGTAATACCCCCAAACCCCCAAGTCCCCGGGCTCCCCTTTTTCTATTTTTTTTTTTTTTTTGTAAACTCATCCCTTGGAATGGAATGTTTCCTTACAAATAAGAAATAATTTATTAATTAACCTATTAAAATAAACACCATGTAAATATATGCCATATAAATAAACATTAAAAATATCGTTTTGTATAATAGCAACGTCATTAAAGAACAGTTTGATGGTAATAACACAACCATCCATCAAGCGAATATGTAATATATCTAAAATAAAAACACCCAATTATGAAACTCTATTAGACACCAACTCATAGGATTGATTATTGTTTCCATTTGAGCGTCCACTACTTCCCCCACCTCTGCCAACACTTCTGGAAGTCATCTTGGCAAATAATGACCCAAAATTGACAGTTGCTTTTCTCTTGACCTCATTAAATTCTTCTAATGTACCATACTTCAAACTGAATGTAGTTCCATTCAAATTCCCTGCTTCCAAATCATCACTAACACTTTCCTTAGCTTCAACTCTTGGCGGTTTCCATCTTTTGAGCAACAACGAGCTGAATACAACACTCAAGGAACTAAACATCATTGCCGCACCAGCTGCTACTGGAGGTAATATAATGTTCAAAGGTAAAAAACATCCCATAGCAAAAGGTAACATGAGCATGTTGTAAAGCATAGCCCAAATGAAATTCAATTTAATTCTAGAAAATGTAGCATTGGATAATTTCAATGCATTGATGATTCCTCTCAAATCAGTATTCTTATTACTTCCACTCACCAACACAATATCGGCACTTTCAATTGCAATATCAGTACCGGAACTAATTGCGATACCAATATCAGCCTTGGCCAATGCAGGAGCATCGTTAATACCATCACCAACAAATGCCACGCAGACATCGTCACCAAGTGTTTCTTTCAAATCAGTAACCACCTTATCCTTGTGAATTGGGGACACTTCATAAAATACATTGTCAGAAGAAATGCCAACTTCTCCAGCTACCCTCATAGCTGCACCGTGATTGTCACCCGTTACCATTCCGATAATGTAACCCTCTTCTTTCAAGTAGCTGATCACTTCTTTGGATAATGGTTTCACAGTATCAGTCAACTCAATGTATCCTGCATATTCACCATTAATTACAACATAGGATACAGTATTCTGAGAACTGGATTTCTCTTCGAAATCATTTTCCAATAATTCTGGGAATTTTTCAGACATCAACTTATCATTACCAACATAGACATTGTATTTCTTGCCACCATTTAACGTTATGGAAGCTTGAATACCTAATCCAACCAAAATATTGACATCATCAATGGCAGAATCAAAATGGTCATCGTCAAAACCCAACCCTAAATTCTGTTTAGCAAGTTTGGTAAGAGCCACACCAATTGGATGTTCAGAGTTGCACTCAACTGATCCCACTAATTCCCACCAATCAGAAACTGAAAGGCTAGATAAATGTTTCTTGAAATTGACCAATGTCATTTCCCCGGTTGTTAATGTACCGGTTTTATCCAAAAGTATCACATTGACAGCTGTAGCAGTTTCAAGAATATCGGCACCTTTGATCAACACACCATGAAGCGCACCAACTCCAGTACCAACCATCACAGCAGTTGGAGCAGCTAACCCCAAGGCACATGGGCAGGCCACCACAATCACCGAGATTGCCAATTTCAAACAGACAAAAAATTTCCCATTAGTCTCGTTACGGAATATCATTGGTAACTCATCGCTGTGCATTGAGAAACATGCAACCATCCAAGCAATAAAAGTAACTAACGCCAAAAGCAAAACACTGGGAACGAATCTGGTTGCAAGGTAATCAGAAAATCTTTGTACAGGAGCCTTAGTTACTTGGGTTTCTTTCACTAAGTTGATGATTTGTTGCAATTGTGAGTCCTTACCAGTATGTGTCACCTTGATGTGGATTAAAAATGGTCCATTAATAGATCCTCCAACAACTCGATCATTAACGGTTTTATATACAGGTAAAGGTTCACCCGTAAGCAATGATTCGTCGATTTCAGTTTCACCATATACAATCTCACCATCGGCTGGAACTCTGGCCCCAGGGTATACAATACAATAATCCTTGGGCTTAAGTAAATTCGTGCTCACCACCTTGGTGGCAAAATCTTGAAGGGTGATATTAGTTTTGCCTTTGGACTCTTGTTCTCCTTCTTGTTGTTGTTGTTGTTTCTGTTGTTTTTGCATGTATTCTTCGTATTGGGGGACGTCATTAATGATTGTACATGTAGGTGGAGTCAATGACAACAAACTCGTCAAAGCAGTTGAAGTGGCACCCTTTGCTTTACTTTCCAAGAATTTTCCAAAGGCGATAAATGAGATAATCATGACAAGAGTGTCAAACAACACAGCTGGTGGACCATTCTCTGAACCATAAATCACACTGACTAATATCGATGTCAATGAAAAAAGGTACGAAACTGAAGTAGAAATCGCTACTAACACGTCCATGGTTGCATTCTTGAAGCCTGCTCTGATGAAGGAAGAGAACTTTTTGAGGAATGGTTTGCCTAATTTCAATTGAATATATGTTGCTAAGCCCAACTCTAGTAATGACAGTAAGTATAACCCAGGAATAATCATGGTACTTTTCCATATTTTAAAATTACTTGTATGGTTCAAAAATAAAACGGGTAAACCAAAGATGATAGTTTGTATGAATATACTTTTCCAGTATCCGATTTCCTTTGATTTCGACAACTTCTCTAGTTCGGCGTCGTTGTCAACAGTTTCAATTTCGACTACGTCAAACCCGCAATCTTCTATAGACTCAACGAGATCACTCCGACTGACTGAGGAGTCGTGGACGATAGACCCTTGTTCTGTGACTAAACTAATTGATGCCGAAATAACGCCCGGTCTGGACTCTAGTGCTTGGGTGATGGATGCGGAACACGCACCACATGTCATCCCACTTATACCGAGGACAGTTGTTGTTGTTTGTTGTTGTTGTCGAGTCATGAGACGGTGATGAGGTATTATCTTTAATAACTGTTGTCAAATAAAAAAATGTACGGAAGTCGTGGGCTATTTTTTTTTTTTATTTGTTTCCTTCCGAACTAATCTTTTTTTATTTTTTCTTCCCTTGTGGGTGTGGTGGTATGACAAATTAAGATTAAGTTGAATAACAATGAGGTCACTAATTGCGAATGACAACTTATGCAGAATAGATAGAACTGTTGATTGCTTTGGAAAAAAAAAATGAATAAACTAAAACAGATTTCTAGTTGTTTTTAAAGAAGAGGAAGAGGAAGGAAAATCATAGATGATTTATATAATATGGTGAAAAATATTATTTTGTACTAGAGGTGAAAAAAAAAAAGCAGAAGAAAAATTATCTCAATAAACAAATTAATCTAATCCATCTATTGTAATTATTATTTTCCTTTGTCTTTCTCGGATTTAACTAAAAAAAAATCCCAAAACAGCCAATCACGTTCTTCGTTTGGTTAAAGAATGTTATATCCCTCCTAAATAAAAAAAAATAAAACAGAATTTAATATTCTGCTTGTTGTCCTTTCCACCACCACCCGTCCCCTGATGTTTGATGACGTGGAAGCGTTGAAGATTGGCGTATCTTATTTTTCTGTTTTTAGTTTGTAATAATATCTATTTCATCTTGCTATCGTGTATCAAAACTTTGATCATATAATTAGTATAACCTTTTCCGAAAGACGTACCTCTGCCTTTTTTTAATTTGATAGAAATAAGATGATCCAAACATTTTATTACACAATAACTACTAATGTATTGAAAATTTTTATTTTTGCTCTCAAAAGCACCACGTGATGTGAAGGTTATGTAGTTTGGGCAATGGTATTAAACACAGCGTATGTAACTATGTTGTAATCCAATATGTAGGCATGAATATGACTTGAAAATGTAGGAGTTGATTATTTATTGTTGTCATTATTCTTTTATTCATGAATATTCACAGAAATTAGTATAAAATTTCAAGGAAAAACGTCATGTGTAAAAGTAATAAAACGCTACCAAGTGTTGATATTACATATTGTCATACAGTGTAGGGTTCCCTACCTATAAACTACCCAGACCACTCAAATGGATAATAATAGATCCCGTATTATATAAAATGACTATTATAAAGGCTATTGCTCACCTTTAACACAGTATTTGAATCACATGGTATATTTGTGGATTTGAAAACACGTCATATAGGTAATACAAAAAATTAATTAACATACTTCAAAGGGTGGAATAGGATCTAGGAAACTGGCTGATCTATACTAACTATCTTGCTTGTCTATAAAAATTCATCTTGTGGGTCAAATTGAAGTAAATGATAAATTGATCACGTGATTAATTTTATAAATAATAGTAGGTCATCAGTTTTGTGTCAATTGGTGCCACATGTTGAGAAGGTGGGTGAGGTCATGTGCTGAACAATTAAAAAAGAAAAAGAAATTTAAATTACGTGCAATCAAAATGGCAATAATTACCAAATTAGGAAATTCTTCCGCCACATCCTTCCATTCCAGCAAAAATTCTCTTAACAAAAAAGAAAGAAAGAAAGAGGGAAAAAAAAAAATAATTATGTTAACCCAATTCGAATCAAATAATAAAAATATAATTACTCCTTTGACATACGTACAAGCATCTACTAATACAGTACTATCATGTATGGAATAGATGTCAACCACCTCAAAGAGTCAGGTGAAGTTACATCTCCAAGATCAATAACGTCTTATAAAAGATTCATTTACTATGGTGCTTTATTGGCCATCCTCCTTTATGGATCCTCATTTTTACTTATAACTATAGAAAGGTTTTCCACCAAGTTTGAGTTACAGTCTGTTGCTACGTTTGATAATGATGAGTTGCCAGAATTTGCTAGCCCGTCTACAAAGTCAACTGATTTTAAAGGGAAAATCCCTTTGAGTAAAGAAATATATGATGACCATGTATTGTCCCCTAAATTACACTCAATACAATGGATCAAAACTCCAGAATCCATATATGATGACCAAGGTACCTATGTCATCAAAGAAGACCAAAAAGAAGAAAAGGAAGAAGGGGAAGACGTAGAAGAAGGAGATACAGTAGAAGAAGAATCAGAAAAGAATAAAGGTTTTAGAGTGGTTGTCAAATCAATTGCTGATGAGTCATATGAGAAGGTTTTAATTGAGAAAAGTACCTTCAAATACAAGGGCAAGAAACATGAGATAACCGTTTACATAGCGTCTCCAGATTTGACAAAAATTATTTTGAAAACTGATGTCACCAGTCTTTGGAGATACTCATCGGTATCGCTTTACTGGGTGTTGGATATCGAAAGTAAGAAGATTGAACCAGTATACAATGAACACGACAAAGTTTCTACTGTCTCTTGGTCTCCTGATTCAAACAAAATTGCATTTATTTTTGACAACAACTTGTATTACAAGTCTCTCGAGCTGAATGAAATCGTGCAATTCACTTTTGATGGGTCACCATCTATATTCAATGGTAAACCGGATTGGGTTTATGAAGAAGAAGTTTATGGCTCAGATAAGGTCTTTTGGTGGTCCCACAATAGTGACAAAATCGCATTTTTGAAATCCAACAACACCGAAGTCCCGGAATTCACACTTCCATTCTACGCTCAAGCAGGAAACTTAGATTATCCAGAAATAGTGAAGATCAAGTACCCCAAGGCAGGTTACCCAAATCCAGTTGTTGATGTGTTGACTTATAATTTGGAGAAAAACAAGGTAAG
Source organism: Candida tetrigidarum (assembly GCA_030557055.1). Taxonomy (NCBI): domain Eukaryota; kingdom Fungi; phylum Ascomycota; class Pichiomycetes; order Serinales; family Debaryomycetaceae; genus Candida; species Candida tetrigidarum. The sequence goes on from JAKTVF010000078.1 coordinate 19,827, forward strand.
TTTGCATGATTTGAAATCAAAGAATATCGACCTTCATAATAGGTTGGTTACTGAAGTTGTTTGGATTGGTGAGTCCTTAAAATTGAAAACATCCAACCGTCATAGTGACTTGTTGGAAATTTTCTTAGTGAACCACAATGAAAAAGTTTCCTTAATTAGAACTTTGCATGCTGAAGACTCCTGGTTTGAAGCTTCTTCGTCAACCGTTTACATCCCTGCCAATAAAACCCTTGGCAGAAAATACGATGGTTATGTAGATGTTGTTGTTGAAGGTGGATACAATCATTTGGCTTACTTCTCACCACCTGATAGTCCAGATTATGAATTGTTGACCAAAGGTAACTGGGAAGTAACTGACGGGGTTGTATTTGATGAGTCTTCAAACACGGTTTATTTTACAAGCACCGCCAAATCTCCTATTGAAAGACACGTGCACGCCATTGACTTGTTGGACAGAACAAATAATGGATTACCTTATATTAAAGATATAACCACCAAAGAAGGGTGGTATTCACCATCATTCTCATCAGGGGCTAGGTTTTTGTTTTTATCTGATTTGGGACCAGGTGTTCCTACACAAAGAGTCAATGACTTGAAATTGAACAAGAATGTCAAGACCATTGAAGACAATGCCGAGTTGGTTGCGAAATTAAGAGAGTATGTCATTCCAGAAGTTAAATATTCACAGGTTGAATTGATTGATGAGGAAGTTGGCAAATTCTTGGTTACTGTACAGGAGACATTACCATTGAATTTTGACAAGAAGAGAAAGTATCCTGTATTGTTCTTCATTTATGGTGGACCAGGTTCACAAACAGTTACCAAGAAATGGGCTGTTTCCTTCAGTTCATTAATCGCAGCAGAATTAGATGCCATAGTTGTCACCGTGGATGGTAGAGGAACCGGGTTCAACAATTTGAACTATAAATTGGGATCCAAGTTTAAGTTTATTGTGAGAGACAAGTTGGGTAAATATGAACCACTTGACGTTATCGCTGCTGCTAATAAATGGGCCGAGAAATCATATGTCGATCGTGACAGAATAGCTGTTTGGGGTTGGTCATATGGTGGGTTCTTGACCTTGAAAACTTTAGAAACTGATGTCAATAACCCAATTTTCAACTATGGTGTTGCCATTGCTCCTGTTACAAGATGGAGACTTTATGATTCCATCTATACTGAAAGGTACTTGAACACTCCTGCTGAGAACCCATCTGGATATGAAACCGGTAGTATTCAAAATATAACTAACTTTAAACATGTCAAGAAATTTTTCATTGGTCATGGAAGTGGTGATGATAATGTGCACGTACAACATTCTTTACAATTATTGGATGAATTTAACCTTGCTGAAGTGGAAAACTATGAGTTTATGATTTTCCCAGATAGTAATCATGGGATGAATTATCATAATGGTCAGAAAGTGGTTTATGATAGAATTTTGCTGTTTTTTAGAAGAGCTTTCGATTGGGAATTTGTATAAATAGAATTATATATATATTATATTGCTATATGTATTAATGTTTTAATAAATTAATTAATTAACAAATGGGAAATAAAAAATCGTTTAACACAGACACATGTATGTATGTATGTATGTTCTCGCTTAACTTAGGACAAACGACTTGACTACGTTACAATTCTGGAACACCGGATCTAACAAAACATTACTTAAAAACCACTGTAACCCTTTCCGTCTATCTTCCAACCAATTCTTACTCATCAAGAACCTATCGACACTCAAAGTATCCTTTGGAGGTAAATCTGGGATGTTTACTTGTCTTGAATCATCGTGGAAAATATGTAACAAATCTTGTCGTAGTTGATAAATTTCATTGTATCGTTTATATAAAACAATAGACGAATAATCTAGATCATTTATAATGATTTTGATTTGCCATGATATATAACTTTTACCAAATTCTCCAGCTATCAAATGATATTCACCCACAATTACATTGGTTATATGATTAAGATGATTGAGTTGATGTTCTTCAACCGTCTCCCCGTTATTAAGTTCAATAGGGACAGGAAGGATTTTATTCAACTGAGATACCGAATTGGATTTATCTCGTGACATGTCTCTTTTCTGGTTGTCTAGGTATTGGATCGTAGTAATGATATTCCTGAAAAGGATTTCCCCCTTTTTACCTGGGATTGGTAATGGGAAATTATTGTGCTACATTTAATTTTTTTTTTTTGCTTGCTCATGCCATGCGCTTCTCTTCGTGATAAGTTTTCTATTTTTTTTTTTTTACTAATTCTTCTCCTCAACTTAGATAGAATTCTGCAAATCAAGTTAAAGTTACACCATGGACATAATTAAGAAGAAGTATCCATTTTGGAAAAGATTACTACATAAATGGCAAGCAAGAAGAGATATCCCCTTCCGTCGGAAATTTTTCGTTGGTTATGATCTTCATGGAAATACATATTGGGAATTCACAATTGATGGGAATTTACAAAGATTAAGACGTAAATTAGAACCCTTCAAAAGAGAATTATTCGAAGTGGATTATTTCAGTACCATACCTCCACAATGGTTACAATGGTTAAGAAGAACAAGAAATGAAAGTCCTACTTTGGATGAATTGATTCAGGATAAATTAAGACAACAAAAATTGAAAATATTGGCGAAACAAGCTGATGAGAAATGGGAATTTGAGAAATCAAGATTGGAAAATGAACAACGGATGAAATTACAGACTGAATTGGATAGGGTCAAACAAGACAATCAACAGTTTGAAAATAAGAACAAGAATAAGATTCAAGAGGGACAAGCCAATGTGAAAGAAGATCCATGGAAATCTGCAGATGAAACGAAGGACAAGAACCCAATTGAATCAGCAAGTATAAAACCAAGATAAGGTTGTATTATTTTCGCTTTTATTTATGTACATAGGTTAATCTAATTATTTATTCTTCCTTCAAAGATGATGACAAAGAAATTGATGAGTCGCGTGTAGTTGATGATCCATGATCTTCAAATTTAAGTTTACTCTGTACGAGTTCAACCAACTTATTACTATAGTTCTCTAACAATTTCTGTTCTTCCTCAGCTCTATTATCAATAAATAATGCCAAAGTTTGTTCCAATTTTGATTTAATGACTTGTTTTTCATTGTCATCACATTTCGATACGATTTGAATAATATCGTCTACTTTATCAATTGCTGAATCAACTAAACTTTTCTCTTCTTTTCTAGTGATAAACCTGGATGGTGGAGTTGGTGAAGAATTCATCAATATCCGTGGTCTTGCTTTTGTTGCTCCTCCTGTAACAGTTACAGAACTAGCACCAGCTGCAAGATCTGAAGTTTGTCGAGTAGGAGAGCCAGGTCGAATTGGTGAGCTTGGTCGTTTGGGTGAGGTGCTAACCGTTGGTGTTTTCATGGGCGATTGTAGTTTGGTGATACTATTCTTCTGAGCACTTCCACTTCCACCAACACTACCAGCTCTGGGTTGGATCTTTACTGGAGCTGACAATACACTCGGATGGTTATTAGAAGGTCTGATTGGACTCGATGGACGTGACCCTGATTTTGTTGATGAAGTGGTTGTCGTCGTTGTAGTAGTTGTTGCTGATGCATTGTTCTTTGCTTCTATTCTTTTCAATGTTGCAGCCGTAAGTTTTGGAGTCACTGTTGCTGATGTTGATGCTGCCACAGGTTTTTCCTTTTCAGTTGATTTCAGTTCAGTTGATGGTTTGACTGGTATGGTTGTTGCCAAAATCTTCCTTGTGACTTTAGAATATAATGGTACCCCGGCTGATGCATTACAATTGTCGTTTGTAGACGATGACACTGGATCTTCAGCTTGACTAACTGCTGACCCTGCTGATAATTTCAAATTTTCAACAATGTCCCATGAGAATAAACATGCATCATTTCCAATAGACATTAATTCATGATCTTGATACAAATACAATTGTAATACCGATTCCAGATGTCCCCAGGCAACACCAATTTCTTTACCATTCAGATAATGGAAAGCTCGTAATGATTTATCACTTGACCAAACAATCATCAAATTTCTATATTTGATAAATGACTCAACTAGTAAACTTTCATTGGTTTTTTCATTAACCAATCGTAATGTCCTTTTCAATTCAAAATTGTTTGATATATCATAGATGAGTATTGATTTATCATTTGTTGATACAACCAAGTCATTGTCAAATCGTTTCATGCATAGTGGAGTATGTTTCAAAGTGATGATTTTGTCTTGATAAAACCTTAGTTTGTTGTCACTTTCTATACTTGCATGATGAATTGAAATCGTTCTATCCAGGGAAGAAACGTAAATTTGGTTTTGGAATTGTGTGATTTGTAATAAGTTCCCATTATGAATAGGTAATGTCTGTAATAAATCCCAACCAGGAGTAGTAGTAGTGTTGCTGTCTGCTATACTATTAGTAAATACTTGAATCATTCTATCTCGAGAAATACTACAAATGATTTGGTTCTTCTCAAATTCAAAATAAACAATGTCGTTAATGGTTGACGAGTGAGCTTTTGTTTGATAAATTACATTGTATTCTCCCTTTGTAGTTGATAATTCCACTATAGTCAAAGTACCATACTTGTCTCCAATTATCAATGTATTGTCATTCTTCTCTACTGCCGTCACAGCATTGGCCATTAGATCGCTATTCATCAAGGGGAATTCAATCAAATCTTCTAATTCACTGGTATCCACTAGTTTCTTAATGCAACCGTCTTTCGAAAATGCAAGAAATTCTTCCAGGTAGGTGTCCTTGATACCAGATAATCCTTTCAATAATGACGTAGCGATGATTTTTGTATCACCACTTTCCTTGTCCATGAACTTAATCTCTTCACAATCATTTAAAAACACAAGTTGAGATTCTGAAAAATTATACATCCTTATAATAGGTCTCAATATTAGTCCATCCAATGAAGATGATGCGGTGAACCCATTAATCAATTTAGCCGGTGAAGATCCAGAACCTGCACCTGCACCAGCAACTGAAGACGAACTAGATGGTGGACCTCCAGCCACAGGCGAATTAACATTCCCTGGAATCAATTCCATGAATGATAATGATTCGATTTTATAGTCTGTTGTACCAAACCATACTTTTTCATGATGATAATCAACAACAATTGAAGAAAATTCAAATTCGGGAGTTTTCAAAGTAACGATTTTAGGAGTTTCGAAACTTAATTTCAATAATAATAATCGATTTGAATTGGTGATTACCAATAATTCATCATCATTTAAAACACTAGCATCTATGAAATTTCCTGATATGAAATTACCCAAAATGACATTTTTACCCTTTAAAACTTGTGGTTTTTTAACATTCGTAGTGTCTTCTACTTTCCAGACTTTAATAAACCTTAATCCCAATGTGATTATTAGATTCTCATGCCATAGTAATTTATGAACCATGCTTGAACATCGATTACTTGCAACCAAACTAACCGCACTGGTACTATTATTGGTATTGTTGTTGTTATTATTTGTAGTTGTAGTAGAAGCCACACCACTGGCTACTCTCCAAATATAGATAAACCCATCATTGACCAACCCTAAAGAACACAAATTTTTCAGATCTGGGGAAAACACCAAGGAATGTATCCCAAAAGAATGTTCATAAATTGACCAAATTGGATTATCACTGGAATTAGATGCCAATGAGAAAATCAATATTCTTGGTTGATATCCTATTTCTCCAATAGCCAACAATTTCTTATTTGGAGAAATCGCAATACAATTAATTGATCTTACTCTATCTTTCATCTTGGATGGTGAACACATGGCATTACCACTACCACTACCATTATAATTATCATCAATCGAATCCGACAGGGTGCCGTATATTTCTATTGGTTCTGAATTTATTGGATACCCAGAAAAATCTCGTTTGGTTTCTTCCACATGTTCATTTCGTAACATGTTAAGATATGCGTTAGTAGATGATATCGAGGCATGGTTCATGCTACTATTATTATTATAATGAGAGGTTTCATGATTATCATAGTCTTTCCTTGAACTTATATTGGCACAGAAAAACCGTTGATTGATAACTTCATTGGTATTAGTGTCAATTGTAGAAACAACCACACCTCCACTTGCAGTATATGCTACGAGATCACCCTGAACGGTGAATTGTTGAGAATTCCTGGCTGATGTACCAATGATTTTTTTGATATTTAGATTAAAATAGCCCTGGGAGTGGGTGTGATTAGTATTGTTAGTTTCGGATTCAGTCATGAGGGAAAGGGAGGGAAGATGTCACTCGTAATGAATATAAAAGGAATTGAATCAAGCAATGAATATAAATAGAATTGGAAATGTGGAATGATTGTAATTCATACGAAATAGTTATTCGATATTTTTTTTTATTTTCTTCTCGAGTTTAATTTTTTGTAAACAAAAACAAAAACAAAGAATATTGGTATTTTTCCTTTTTCTCGACTAAAACGCGAAGTGAAGTAAAGCGAAGTGACGTGATGGATTTTCAAGAACTTTAACTCACTCCCTCATCCTCCCCACCACAGACAATAACACCACCAAATATGTCCGAGGAAATATCATTATCATTAGAAGAAACCAACAATCTACGTTTAAAAGCAGGATTAAAACCAATACCAATACCTGGTGAAGACAATAAGCAAGACAAAGACGATGATGTCATTATTTTATCTATTGAAGAAACCAATAAACTAAGAGCAAAAGTTGGATTACCACTAATACCGGTAACTAATGTTACTAAAGATGAGGCAGTTTCGAATTTTGAACAACATCAACAAGATGTATCGAATAAACAAAAGAATAAAGAACTTCTAGAACGAATTAATGAAGCCAAATTCAAATCAAATAAAAGGAAATTTATTAAAAGTGCTACTCTTGTAGGAGATACCAATGACTTGGATACTGATGATTGGCTACTGAGAATAACCAACAAAGAAGAAGAGAGAGGAGAATGTAGTGTCAAGAAGAAGAAACAGAAAGTAGCAACAACAAAAGAAGATGAATTTCTGGGTGTCATTGGTCATTCTGCTAAAGAGTTGAGATCTATTGGTGATAATGAAATTTTAACCCTAAAAGATACGGATTTATTAGAGGATGAAGAGGATATATTAACTAGTGAGACATTATCCAGAAGTGCCAAATTGAAGAAAGAATTGGCTGAGAGAAAACAAGCAGAAAATATAAAGTTTAATGGAAGGCATTATAGAGGAAATGATGATGACGAAGATGATGAAGAAGGAGAAGAAGGAGATGATAATGCACTTTTAGTTAGTGATAAAGTTGTCATAAACAAGAATACTGTTGTTTTACCACATGTTGAGACATCCACGTCTGACAAGGAAAAGAAAAATGTGGCAACGTTTAATAACCTATTCAATGAAATTGATGATGAACTCGAAGAAAAGAAACCAAAAACTACAATTAAGATGAAGAAAATCAAGAAGAGGAAACCTAGTAAGATGTCAAAGCAAAGGAAAGTAGAAGTTGGTGATGACAACGACGAACCACTTCAATTAATATCTGTGGAAGATGATACTGACGATATTGACGACATATCTAATAGCCTTTCTACGTTTAGAGCTAAGAAACTTCAATCAAGATCGGAATTTACACCTGAACAATTAGCAAAAGAAATTTCAGCCAATAGACGTTGGGAATTTGAACGAAAATTGGAAAAAGAATCGTTGACTAAAAATGTATATGATGATACTACAGGTTTCTTGAATAATTTAGAGAATAACATTCTCGAAGATGAGGGAAATCATAGGGAAGCTGATGTTGAAGATCATGAGGAAGAAGAACAACATCACTTACAGAGCAATGGGAAGAGCCAAGACGACAAGAATGATACAGGTCCAAAATTCAGTGGTGGTCTTGCAGATACGTTAAAATTCTTAAAATCAAGAAACATCATCGATACACAATCAAACACCCCACAAACCAAAGAACAAGAACTATCAAGAAAAGAAGCAGCCAAGAAATCCGAATTATTAAAGATGAAAATCTCCATTGAAGAGAGGATATTAAGAGAAGAATTGAAGAAAAATAAAGAATATATACGTATGCCACAATCAGAAAAAACTTCCCATTTTGAATCATTATTAGATTCAAGGTTGAAGGAAAAGGGAATTATAATAAAGGATGAAAATTTGAAAGTGTATAATCCAAAAGTCAAATTAACATATAAAGATGATTCGGGTCATGTTTTGGATAGGAAGAAGGCATGGAAAGAATTTTCTCATAAGTATCATGGAACAGGATTAGATAAGAAGTAGGTTATTATTATATAGTATAATACTTGGAAAACGTTATATTTCAAATCCGTAATGCAAGTCCGTTGTTGTCGTTGTAGGATGACAGAAAAATTCTTGGAACCAAAGAGAGAGAAAGCGTAAGATTAAGCCACTCGGTTGGTCCGGTTTATTCGGAGTTGTTGCTAATTCATTACTAAACCGCAAACTAAAACGCGGGGGAGGGGAGACGGGAAGTATCTATCCTTTCAGCAATGTTTAAAAAGTATTAAACGTTGAGTCATTGACCATATTAATTCCATAATTCCTACTCTTCTTTCTATTTTTGAGTGGAACCGACAAGAACAATGTTTACACCACTTGGAATTATCCAACTCTTATTGATACCTATCCATCTTCTTATTTTTACCATATTATATCCATTCAGAGGTGGAGTTCCTGGCAAGTATCAACATGATTACAAACGATCTATATTATTAGTTATAATTCGAGCAGCTTTAAAACTTCCTCCACATATCCAAGCAGCTTTAAGTTTTCTTTCCTTAGATTATCTTCTTAATAAACTTGTGCCATGGGCACATCCCCAATTATCAAATTTACCCAATTTAGGTAAAAAATACGATCGTCAGAGTTATTGGCTTGTTGAAGCTCCAAATAGACTGAAACATGATCCTATTTTGATTTATTTACATGGTGGTGGATACGATTTCGGAGTATCACCTCCTCAGATTGAAGGTATTCTTAGTATTTATCATTTATTGGAACCTAGTAAGAGGGAGAAATTATCAATATTGATCTTGGATTATAAATTAGTTAGTAAAGGACATCCAATGCCGGCTCAATTGGCTGATCTTGATTATACTTACAAGAGATTGGTGAATGCAGGTAACGATAACATTGGACTTATTGGTGATTCTTCTGGTGGTAATTTGGCAATCACATTCCTTCAACATTTACGTATAACCAATGAACAACTACCGTTCCCCAAAACCGCTATTTTGGTAAGTCCATGGTGTAAGATTGTCCCCGATTTATCAGATTATACCCCGGGGCATAGTTTCTTTGAGAAAGATGGTAATGATATCATCCTGTGGGAAAATGCCCAAAAATTGATAACTGATTCTAGTGCATTATTAGGAACCACTAATCCTAAATCATTAACTATATCTCCAGGTAATTGTTCATATAGTTATTCAGATTGGGAAGATATCCCCACGTTGAATGAACCAGGATATTCTACATTTGTTATCTTGGGAGAGAATGAAACCATGAGAGATGATATTTTAAGATGGTGTCAATTTAGCTTGAAATCTCCCATCCCTTTACATTTAGAGAGTTTGGACCATCATGAGAAGGTATATGTTAGAGATGATCCAGCTTCTGCCAAGACTAAAGTTGTAATCGAACCATTTGGAATCCATGATGGAGCAATGGTGGTAGAGACGGATGTTGTTCAAATACTTGACAAATATCCCAACACCACAGTTGACTCGTTAGATAAAGAGAGGTATTTTGGTATGATTCAGATTGTTCATTTCTTAAATGATATTTTGTAGTCGTGTGATTATAAATTAATATTGCATAACATAGCATTACATGTTGCGATGTTGCGTGTGGCATTCCAATTCCGATTTTTCCCGCATCGTTTCCGCTTTGTTGCTTCAATTGCCGAAATGGAGGGGCGACTTTACATTTCTAGAAGGTCGGAGAGAATTATAGGGAGGCTTGAAAGGAGGTTAATGTTACACAATCCATGATTGCTTTCTGCCTTTATGTATTGGTTTATAAAAACTCACTCTTGTAAAAGTGCCGTAGTCATCTTGTGCTAAAATAAGAAAAATTGTAATGATCAATTCTTGGCAATATACAAAAACAAAAAAAAGGTAAAATTTTATTCATTTAAATTTCTTTGCGTTAACCATGTACTACTTAATCATTTAAGCCCATTATATTGTGATGATAGAATGGCTTTAATTATTGGTTTATTTCTCTTTGATAACTAAATATTAATAGAAAGTGGCTTAGTATACCACATGTTTCGGATAATATGCACTCGAGGACGGAAGAGAGCAATCAAAGGGTTATCCACAGTATGGTATCCGGATAAGAACATATACCGTGGCGGAGTGTAAGACAACAATCAAACGGTTTTATAAATGACAACGTTATGTAACCATTTTTGTTAATAGAGAGGAATATGCCTTTGTTTAATTGTAATTTAGTAAGACTTTACAGATGATCGAGAAAAAAAAAAAATAAAAATCCAGATGACTTGAGGGATATGGTGGGGGATTGGAGTCATCGTTGTTATTCCCAATCCTTCTCCCCCTCCTCCCTTCCTTTCTTCCAACCCAAAAGTATTTCTTTTGAATTGTATAAAAACAGAAGTAAGATGTCTCTCTGTCTCTAAGATTATATATGGTCCAATAAATCATTTGATAATTATAACAAATAATAAATAATTATTTTTTCTTAGTTGAGTTTAATTTAAGTAAGTTCAAGTAAGTTTTAAATAAAGTGGAGGACAAAATTTAAAAGGACAAAAGAAAATTTGATTTTGTTTTTAAATTGCTAACATTAAATTTTTCTTTTACTTTTTTCTTTTTTAATTTTAGTTGTTGGTATATTTTTATTATTTTTATTGATTTCTTTATTGTAACATCCTTTACCTTACGATGTCTAGTCCTAATAATCCCCTAATTAGTGGTCACCCCCACATGCACCATATAAATACTGCTCCGGAAATTTCTCATATATCCTCCGAACCAAATCTCGCTGATACTACCGATAAGACCAAAGACGGTGACCTCGACCTCGACTCCACAAAGACCATGCCCACGAATGCATACACATCCACTGAGAACTCCGACAAATCCAAACAACGTCAGATTGACGATTTGTTTGCTGCCTTGAAAAGTAAGCAATCAGATAAATACAGATTCATCCAATTTTTTCCGGACATGAAACTAAATGCAGCCCATTATAAAAAAGGAGTCTCATTTGATGATATTAATATCCATTATGATAATGACGGAGTCCCTGACCCAGATGACGACTTTGGATGGGAAATATACAAAATGAAAAATAGAGGAAGAGAAGGAAGTGTAAATTTACCACAATATACCAGAGGAGAATTATTACGTTCCCATTCCCCCAATCCAGGACATCTTTCCCCTTCACCAGTTAGAAACACGTTAGATTTAGATTCAAGATTAGATTTAATGCAGATGGAAAATATGATGATGCAATACCCAACAACACCAATCACCACTGCGAAAGGATGTACATTATGCAAACGGCATGAACTTTTTGATACTTTATATGAACATAGATTGACATTAAGACCCATGTTTAGAACCATCTTGGTGTACATAAGTGCTAGGATCCATACTTGGGTGGCATTGGATTGGATATTAAACAAGTTTATTGTCAATGGAGATCACGTTATCATTGTGGCGGGATTGAATCCAAAATTAATGGAACTTGCTACCAATAGTAGTGCCAGGAGAGGAAGAGCTCCCGGTGTTGTACAATCACTTTCTCCACAAAGAGGACGCGCAGGAGTAGGAGCAGGATCAGGAACACCGCTTTCACCAGTACGAAGCCGCAATGACGAGACCACGACATTTGGTAGACTAATGACAAGAAGTCAGCCACGTAATATTCTCAAAATTGGTGATGATATAATGAATTATGTCATGGAAGTTATCAACCCGGATATAATTGCCAAGATTACAGTGGAAATTGTTGAAGGTAAAACCAAGGATGTGTTAAAAGACATGTATAGATTATATGAACCCAACTTGGTTTGTACGGGTTCCAAACCCAATGCTAAAGTGGGTGCTCCATTGAGATCGTGGCAATCATCAAAGTTGACTGATAGATTAGTTAAAAACTTCCCCTTACCTGTGATTGCTGTGCCAGCAATGAATATGTGTTGCTTTGAAGATGAATTACAGAGTAAGATCAATAATGGTAAAAAATTACCCAAAGACAGTATCAGCCAGATCAATGAAAATGACGACGAGGCAGACGAAGAGGATAACAGTGAAGAAGACGATAGCGACGACGACGATGATGAAGTGAGATCAATCAATTCGGCAATATCTAGTAATTCATACGACTCCTACTATGAAGTTGGACAACAATATGTTGATTACAAAGAATCCATGGAAAAAGGGTTAGATAAATTGAAAGAAGCTCCTATGAATCAAGATTACTATTCCAACATGGCTGAATTCATATCTGATAAATCATTAAAATTCTGTTCCGAAATCATCGACATTCTGCCTAGTCTTGCTGGACAAGGTGCTAATCTTGCTAAAGCCATTACAGGATCCACCTCATTTGCCAAGGCAAGTTATAAATCCATGCTTGATACAAAACAACCTCAAGCACAGAATAAAATGTCATTTAAAGAAGTTAAAGAACAATTACGATTAAACAAGATCAAAACCGAACTGGAAACCAATTCAACCACCAGTGGAGGATCTTCAATGTTACCACCACCACCAGTAATTGATGTCTCTGGTCCAAGTCCAAGTCCATCTCCTTCTCCATCACCTACAAGAGAACCATCACTGTTGAAATTTGTCAACTTGGAAAAACCATCTTCCAATAACATCAAGAAGAAACATGGTCATCCAAGTCCATTAAGGAAATATTTAAGTCATAGTGACGAAGCTGTAAACACTCCACAATTAGAACCAAGAAAATCACACCCGGATATGCTTGAACATTCTCGTGACAATTCGAGTGATAAGCATTCCAAGAAGAAAAAGAAGTTCTGGTTGTTCTAAATGGATCTAGCTGGTTTGTTGTATATACATATATATATAGGATAAGTTTCTTCTAGTTGGAATGAACATAGTATTGTATTTTACATTAGTCCATAAAATTAATTATCTTAGTGAGTGGCTTAAATTGTTTGTCATTTAGTGAGAAGAAAAATAATTTATTGTGTGTCAACCGCATGGCATTCCTAGTCCCACTTCCCTTTTTTTGATCCCCCATCAACTTCAAACATCAACAGACATGTCCATAACCCTCATCTCACTACTATTTCTTTTCCAACTAATATCATGTCAAGAATATTTTCAATTTGATGATATCAGTCTGACCTCTCTCACTACAAATTCCAGTAATTCCACCACCGCCATCTTTGTCCAACAATTCACCCCAAGAGATCAATCATCTGAAGGTTTACAAGAATTCACTCCTATCAGAGATACCATTCTTCAATCAGAAACCAAATACTATTCATTCAGTGTGAATAGACAATCAGGACTTGGTGAATTCTATGAATTATTGATTTTTTTAAGTGGGAATATTTGTTCCCAGCCGGATAATTTAAAACTTAATGATACTTCATTAGCAGTTTATTATTCATTTAATTCCACCATGTTTGTCAATAATGAAATTGGCCAGATGAAATTATTCGATCAAGGGTTTTTCCAAGCATTAACTCAATTATCCGTAACTGATGATGATGATGATCCACAAAATAACGTCCCTGATGTATTATACATTGCTGTTCGAGCTCCGGAAAATCTTAATGCTACTTCGCAATGGACTTATCAAATTGGGGTTTCACAAAATGATTTGGTATTCCAATGGGATGATAGATCTTGGGGTGCTTTAATTGATGCTGATGATAATAGTGCGTTGATTTCTACAGGGAATATCACATCATTTGTGGGTGGTAATATCCTGGAAATCAATATCACACAATCACAATTTTCATTGTATTTATATTCAGAAGATTATAGACATTATTTCACAGGGATGAATAATAGTTGGTGTGCTATTCGAAATGGACCTGTTCTTATTCGACCCGACGAGATTGAAACAAGTTTTACTAATAGACATGGAACCATTCAACAACAATTTCTTGTATCCGGGTTGAATTCCAGTACGAAATACATTGCTTATATAATCATGGATTTCCAAGGTGTTGAATTTGGTGGAGCAGTATATCAACCATTTGAATTTGAAACCATGAGTAATAATGCCTGTGAATTGATTTATGATTTAGAATTTTGTGATCAGGTTGCCTATAGTGTTCCGGCGTTGGGAGATCGAGTAAATGATTTAAATGATAATAAAAACTATACGAAAAAATTATACGATGATTATGCTAAATCATTATATGTGAATTTCTCCAAGAGTCTACAACAAGTTGCGTGTGATACTTCATCAGATGCAGTATTTTCCAATTTACGAAGTTGTGATGATTGTGCCAGGAGTTATAAAAACTGGTTATGTGCCGTGACGATCCCACGATGTTCAACAAGAAATCAAACGGGATACATCTTGAGGAACTCTACAAATCAAAGAAATGATTTTCTTGCCAATACAATCCAACCAATTGAAGAATATTATGAAGTGTTACCATGTGTTAATGTCTGTTATGCCATAGTGAAAGATTGTCCTGCTGATTTTGGATTTATGTGTCCTACAAAGAATGAATCTATTAGGTTGAGTTATTTTTGGGATGCAGGTGATGAAAAAGATCAATGGCCAAGTTGTAATTATGTTGGACATTTCTCTCCACTTGCTAATAATGGGTTTAAAATGATGTGCAATTGGATATTATTTTTCATGTTTTTATTTATACAGATGGTTTTATAGAATGAATGAATAAAGCAACGTTATTTAATTATATATATATGTAAGTATTCTATTAATTTGTTTGTTACGACAATTATAATGAGATAATTATGGTGATATAGCTTTCTTATCTGGTTCGACTTCAACTGGAACGAATTCCATTGGTTCTCCATCTTTAATTGTGCTATCATCACCAGCATCATCATTAGCGAAAATAGTTTGTACTCTATCCAATGCAGTGAATTCTTTACCAGTAGCTTTACTGTAAAGATACAAGACCCCAATTCTAGCAGCAGCAGCAAGCAATGCAAAGACAACTCCACCAACAGGAGCAATAACAAAAGCCCCAAATGCACCCCAATCTTCAGAATCATAAAGACCATTCCAAATCAACAACAATTTACCCCCTTCTTTAGCACTTCCGTAATACACAGTACCAAACACGAAAACACCCAACAAAGCACCAAATCCACCAACCATGATATCAAATCCTCTTAAATACCAGAACCAATTGTCTGCTAAACCCAAGAAAATTGAAGGAATAATGGCAGCAGAGACAAGATCGGCAATCAAATAGATTTGCATGATATTGTCAGCGACTTTAACAGCCAAGACAACAATTGGAACCATGAGAAGAACAAGCATACCTCTGATCCAATTGGTGTGTAATTTATTTCTGAAAACATCATTGGAAATAGTGGAAACCATGGCAGATTGTAAAGAATCAAAAGTACAAGTGGATAAAACAATACAAAAGATCAACACGAATGCAAGTAACCAATTTGGCATCTTGGCTAACAAGATGAAAAAAGCATTATATCCTTCTTCATCACCCACGGTTAAATCTCCTGACCAAACAGCAAGGAATCCAGGAACACCAACCAATGTAGTGATGATAAAGACAACAATGGCAGCAATAGTGGTACCGATCCATAAATCTTTATCTGATCTACTGGCAAATGTTCTTAACCAGAATCCAGACATGAAACAATCATTAGTCAAGATGGCGACGAATAAAATATATACCAATTGCCAACCCAATTTGTTACTTTTTAATAAACCACTTGGACCAATAAGATCTCTATCAATGTGAATATAAGTACCCATACCACAAGCACAAATAATAATCAAGATCAAAACACAAACCCCTTGGAAATTATCGGTGATGAAACTAACACGGAAACCACCAAAGAAAGTATAAATAGTAGTAACACCCACTTCGACAATAACTGCCCCCAAGGCATTCAATCCAGTTAATGTAGTCACCGCACCTCTAATGGCCGACAATTCACCAATCATGAATAAAAACATAGTTAAACAAGTGAAAAATGATAAATATAACGCAGTAACTCTACCAAATCTATGTCTCACCCATTCAGTTAAAATAAACCCATCAGGACATCTTTTACGAATAAGAGGACCAATGAAAGCAAACCCAATGATTGGAATAGCTCCACAGATAGTATAGACTAATAATCCATGTAATCCTGAAATATTCGCAATTTGAGCATAGGTGGTAAGAATACCAACCCCCATTGCTGAAGCCACGAAATTTAATGCTAATGGAAGTCCTCGTTGGGTACCATTAGCAGCTAAGAAATCTTTATTTGATGCAAATTTCCATGCTAGGAATAACCCTGTGAATAACATAAATGCATAACTCAAATAAATGATTGCATTGTTCCCCTGTGATGATAACATTTTTTGATCTTCTTCTTGGATCCTTGCTTCCCTTCCTTTGTTTGTTATTCCAATACTTGGTTGATGAGGAGAAGGAGATGTCTTTATATTACAAAAAAAGAAAAAAAAATAATTAAGAAAAAAATTTCAGCCACTTCTATTATTTAAGTAATCCCCGTAATGGGTATTACATTGTCTCTGGTTTTAATTTATTATGTAATATTTAGTTTATTTCTTTTTCTTTTTTTTCATTCGCTTTTGCTTTGCTTTAAACTTTTAGTAAGTTACACTTTATATATCTTTTGAGATCTGGAGTTTTTCCGAATTTTCCTTTTTTATCCTCGAGGTTTTGATAGTCGATTGTATAAAGGAAACATTCTATACGTGATCTCTGTTTGTTATCGATCAACACTCTACTCATATCAAAACATTAATTGAATCATTACTAATAAGAAACCTCTACTCTCTAATAATTGCCTTGATTACTCAAAAAGAAAAAACACCCAAATTAATCAATTTCTTCCATTCGAGAAGACTACTAACATTAAATGCACTTAAAGGTCTACGTGCGGCTCAATATCCAAAAGCAAAATTTTTTTTTATGCTCTTACACAATCTCTCACCTTCCTAAAAGAATATCACGTGCGCTTAACAACATAAATCTATAATAGTACATGAAAATAATATTACATCTGTATAAATCTATTTAGTCCTTCAACTCGTGTCCTTCAGTTATCTTCAACATTTCAAGATCCCATATATTCCAATCAAACCATATGAAACTAGGGAAGATAGTGAAAAGATGCCACAAGGCATGGGCATCTATTAATCTTTGAATAGGAGGGAAATCATTCACTTCTAAACTTATACCCCCAATCAACATTAGATTATTGAGAATTGGAATCAATGGGATTATACTTGCGTTGGATAATGATATGAAACTCAATTTCTGAAGTAACTTGGTTTCAAATGGTAATAATTGAATCGAATTATTATAAATGATATAATTCTTATGGTATAACTTGTAGGTATGCCACAGGTGATAACACCATAGTATCATTGCTGAAAGACCAACCACCATATTGATTTCTGTATTGTAGGTGTAATCCCAATGGTTGTATAGTTTGGTTACATGAAACACATATAATGTGGCCAACCCCAAATGCCAAGCAAAAAGAATTCGTCTGTGCCTGAACAACTTAAATACTCTAACTGTAATAACATTCAAATTGCATAATATAATGGCAAATGCTCCAAAATAATCCAACGTTTCTGTTACATTAGTATCTTTGAAATGAAACAATGAACTGAATCCCCATCCAATACAACTAATAATAAGTAATAATAAATATTGTCCATACATGATTTGTAATCCCAGATCAGAATTTCTTCTCAATTGTCTATAAATAGGTGAGATATTCTTATAGTTGACATATAAATTTGCCAACGAAAATACTGTGGAGAAGAATTCCTGTACTCCAAACACTCTGACAAATGGCCATTTCCCATAAAATTGCACCATTTCCAAACCATTGGATTCTCTTTGGTCAGTTATATATTGTTGACAATGGTAGTTACAATTGGCTAGACATGACCAAAGGAATGATTGGGGAAGTGTTTGACAATCACATTGCTGTAGACATGCTTGGAATTCTTCTAAGTTATCTCCAATAGATGCAAGTATTAGTGGGGATAGTATTAGTAACAAGGCAAGCAGTCTCATCTTCGTCTAAGTTACCTCGTTAATATGCTGTGGATACTTTGTGTGTATATATCTGTACGTGTGTATGTGTGTGGATATTACGAAGCAAGGCGTGTCATTTTCTTACTCTTTTTTTTTTTCCTTCTCTCATCATTTAGTTGTAGAGTCTTACATTGTTTATGTACATACCTCGGATCTCACAAGAAAATTACTACCGTAGCAAGTAATTAATAAAAAAAAAGATACGAGGTATTTTAATAACCATTCTTCTCTCTCCCCCTTTTAATTTTTTTCTTGGTTCGTTCCCCTGAGTCGACCCACCCGTTTTGTCTTGGTGGGAGACCCCTCTTGACTGCAACATCATTAAATAATATCTGTATATATATGTATATGTATAGAATCTATAAACTTTATTTCCTTGTAGAGTGGTATATATAACCAACGGTGGCACCACTGATCACAAAAGTCACTATTAACAATATAACATTGATTGGTATTGGATCCATGTCAAAAGTAGTATGTGTGAGTTCATCCAACCATGCTTGTCCCGCATTGAATATCCCAGATATACACATCACTAATCCATAGACAGTACCAAACGTATTAAACCCAAACACTTTAGCACACAAGTCACTCAATGACGTATAGAATAACGGTCTATAAGCAACAAACAAACATACTCCAAAAACTGCCAATCCATAATTAGGAAACAATCCCAACACGCCAATAGCAATGGATATAATCAGTAACCAGGTCATAACCACCAAACTAGAACAATTATCCAAGAACAATCCAATGAATGGGATACTTATAATACCTCCTAATGGCAAGGCAAGATCGAAAAACTTGTTAAGTGAAACAGAAAGTTCAATTGATCCAAAAATGTATTGATATTGGGTTCCAATAGTGGCAACAAAGTAATTTATTCTCAACATCATGATGATACTGAATAATGTAATTAATACAAACCACCATGTCTTCATTTGTTGTTGTGCTGTACGCCCATGTAAAACACCAAATACACCACCGGAATGTTCCACTAAAAATTCTTCACCTTCAAGTGCATAAGGTTGTTTGATTGCATCTCCAATAGAATCTCTACGGTTAGTTATTGGTGACGTAACTGAATGTGTTAATGGAGTAGTTTCCGTAGCGTCCCTGGATTCCGTATCTTCCGCAATATTGTTAGTACTGTTAGCAGTAGCAGTAGCAATATCTGGGGAGACGACATGGCCATGGTGTTCATCATCATTAACACAGAGTGTATCGGGACTGAAAGGAGTTTGGTAGGATTCATTTGGCATCACCACAAATTGAGCCACGGTGATAAAAGTAGGTACCAATAAATACAACATGAAAAACTTTTCCAACGTAAAACTACCCAATGACTTGTTATACAAGATACGATATACCAAAAATACCGCACTTGACGCATCAAAAGCACCAGTGATCAAAGCCAATATAGTTCCACTTCTCTTTGGGAATGAGTTTGATAATTGGAATGAAGAAATGAACGCAAATGGTCCTCCTAAAGCTAACGAAGCATATCCAATCATATAAGGATCAATTATAGATCCAGCCAAGTTTTTAGAATAAATGAAAACAAAACATGCCAAGTACAAGAATAAAGCTCCAATTAATCCACAAACTTTAGGTCCATATACATCCAATACTCTTCCAATTGCAAAAGCTGCCACGTTGGTCAACATAGCAGCAACTGCAAACATAAAGTTTAATTGTAAATCTTGATCAGTACATCTTGCAATTGTGTTATTATCGTCATTACCATTACCATTGTTACTACTGATGGTATGTATGTCACATAAATATTCATAGACATGTTCTTTTATCAATACTGGTTTCAAAGCAGCAAACCCAAAAATAGGTCCTCCTGAAAGTAAACACCAAAATATTGCACAGGTACATTGGACGAGTCTTTTAGTAGAGGAAACTTGCGTAGGTAGCATGGTATTGGTTGTTTAATGTGAAGAGAAAGTAAGAAAGAAATATTGGGGGATATTTTGCAATGAGCTTTTTGAAAAACCTCATGGGATTTCTCTCTGTTTTCTTTTGTTCCTTTGTTCTTTCGGAACTTTCGTCGAAGAGTGTGCGTGCTGTAAGAGAAAAAAAATATCCCTTGTGGGACGGAAAAACGTTGGGTTTGTTTTTTTTGCGTACGCGATAACTATAATGGGTAATTAAAACCAGCTGATAAGAGAGTGCATAAGTAAGATAGATGATTGTTAGATCGTACACAATTGAAATTCCCTAATTCATGTATTTCCACTATAAAGTCTTCTTTGATTCAGTTTCCAGAAGAACTTTATCCAAGAATTCAACTACTTTAACAGTACCAAAATATTTCATCTTATCTAAATCGTTGACATTCAATGACAGATCCTTGCTAATCTCTGAAAGTACGGCATTCTCAAATAAGAAAAACCCATCATGGACACCATAGGGTTCAACAACAACTTCAACATAAGCTGAATCTTTCTCATTTCTAACATACTCGTGAACATCAGTAATAAAAACACCATTAGAGCTCTTTTTTGGTGGAGTCAATGGTGAATCAAGAGCATATTTACACCATTGTAAAATATCATCTCTCATGGTTTCTTCTTCACCCACTATAACCAACGTAGAATAACCCGGATCGTTAAATGTTGGGATTCCTTGCCAATCTTTAGAATTATACTCACAATTACCTGGAGATACCGTTAATGATTTGAAATCGTTCCCACCAAACATTAACTTTATTTCTTCAGGAGAAAACATTTGTTGATAATGATGAGTTTGCATCATATCATGAATTGAATTATCATGGAGTGAATGATTAGGTGAATAGTCTTTATCATCAGGCACGAGTTTACACCAAGGACTTATCATAATTACACTTTTAGGGAATGGAAGTCTGGATAAAGACTTATCGGTTTTCAACTTTTGCAACAAACTAATAGATAATGTCCCACCTGCAGAATCTCCCAAAAGGATAATATTATCATTCCCGTGGCTAGTCAAACTCGAATATGTCTCAGTCAATTGATTCAATTGATATGGTATATTATATCCTTTGCTTGCCAACTTATAATCCAAAAACAAAATAGAAAGTCTATCACGATATTGCGGTTCAGTTAAATAATAAATCGCTAACAATCCTTCAATTTGTGAAGGAGTACTTTCAAATACAAAACAACCACCATGAATATAAATCATAATCGGATCATGTTCAGTTCTATTCTTAGCTTCAACTATCCAAATACTATTCTCATCATATCTTTCTCCATATTTATTCAATTCAGTTAATTTAGGATATTGTTTCTTGATAGTTGAATTAATTATAAAGTCATTGGAAGTGGTGGATAATTTCCCTTTATCTTCAATAGGAAACCCTAAAGCCAGTCGAAATATTGTTAATTTTAAAGAATTGATTAAATCATTTTTGAATTTATGGTTTATTCCTCCTACAAAGGGATATTTTATCACAACCCATAGTAATTTCACAGGTAGAGTGAAGAATATACCAATTGTTTTCAATGAAATCATTTTTGCCACACTGGTTAATAAAGCAAGTAACAACTCAGTAATGTTAAGAAATATTGGGGTGAAGGTTAAATATATATAAATAGTGATAGAAGATCATGGAATTTGCTTGACGTAAGTACACGACTTATTTTAGTTCCAAGTTACAGAAGTATCAATCTACCCATTCTGTTGGAGATTGGTTGCAACTCGTCTAACCAGAAAAAATACCATAGTATATATTAATACAAATAATAATAAATCTAATAACAACTAGACTTACTGAAACATGACAAATACAAAAAAAAAAACAGAAGAAGAGTAATTACTTCAACAACGTATAAATACAATCTTCATACAACACTCCAAAATGAACTAATCTCCTTCGTTAGCTTTCTTCATACGTGCGATTCTAACCAATGGACTTAACGAAGAAACATCATCTGATTCTTGGATAAACTTATCAGCCAATAATTCATCAGCATTAGCTCTCTTGTGGAAATCAACTTGTAAACACCAGGCTAAGAATTTTCTAATATCGTAACTCAAAGCTTCTGGGTCTTTCAATTTAGGAGTACCATTCGTAGCAATCAAATATAATGCTCTTAATGGAGTTTCATTCAAATATGGAGGTTCACCTTCCAACATCTCAATAATCATAATACCCAATGACCAAACATCAACTTTAGGTCCATATTCTTTACGAGACACGATTTCTGGTGCCATCCAATATGGCGTACCCACCATGGTTATTCTCTTCAGATTAACTTCATTGATTTGAGCACAGAACCCAAAATCGGTGATCTTGATATTACCATCCATGTTCAACAAGATATTATCTGATTTGATATCACGATGAATGACCCCCTTGGAATGTAAGAATTTCAAACCTTTCAAAGTTTCTCTACAAACAGACCCAATTTGTCCTTCCGTCATAACACTATGAGTGACAATGTCAGTCAAAGATCCACCTTCCATATATTCCATAACAACCCACAAGTCTCCCTTCAAGAGGTATGAATCAATAAAATTGACAATGTTTGGATGCTGACTTCCTTTCATCACCAAGATTTCATTAATAATCAACTCTTTCTTTGGTTGTTGTTCCAAATTCATTTGTTTAATGGCAACAATATCAGACCTGTCACGGTTATCATGAGCAAGGAAAACACCACCAGACGCACCTTGACCGATTTTCACTAAATCAACATACAACAAATTAGGATCTCCTGGATTACAAATGGTTCTCAACTTGGCAATGATCTGTTGGTTTTTCCTCTTCTTTTCTTCACGTTTCTTTTGTGCAATCAAAGCTGCCTGTTTAGCATCACGACCACCACTAGTTGATTTCTTAGATGAGAGAGGAACTGTTGGTGGACCATTGGATGCCGCATTTGAACCGGCATAATCATCTTGCTGCTGTTGCTGTTGTGCCTGGTCTTGCAGTTGTGATTGAGATTGCAGTTGTTGTTGCTGCTGTTGCTGCTCCTGTTGGGCACTCTTTTCACGAAGTCTTTGTATTTCTTGTATTTCTTTAGCTTTCTGTTCGCGTAATCTCTGCTGAGCTTCTTGATACTTGTTTTGTTGGACTTCATAGACATTATGTGGTTTAGTTACATCGGCAAGTGCTTGTTGTGGAGTTGAACGAGGTTGATCAGTACCAGCAGAAGTAGGTGGTAATGGAGGTGGAGGAGGAGCACGATGGGTTTTAAATTCATTCAATCTTTGTTTCGGTAAGGCAGAACTATCACCAAATGTTGCGCTTGGTGCAATTGGTGCTGTTGTTGAACCAGAGCCAGAACCATTTGATTGTGGTTTCAATTGGTTGGATAATGATGCAGAATGTGATTTAGACTTTGGTATTGGTGGTACAGGAGGAGGAGCTGGTGCTGGAGGAATGTGACTAAACTTATCACCACTTTTCCTAGATCTCATGGATTTCAATGATTTGGACGAGAGTGAACGAAGTTTTATCATATTAGGAGAAGCTTCCTGTTGTGAACTTGGAGTGGATGGAGGTTGTGATCTATCCGTATGAGAATCGGTTCTTTGCAATACTTGAGAAGAAGGAGTTCTTTGAACAGTAGTAGTAGCTGATCCTGGCGCTGAAGGTGGTTTTGGAGCTGGTCTACTTGGAATGTATTGGTGTTCCTGATTTCCATTAGGAGTTTTAGGAGTCTGGCTCTGAATCGTAGATTGTGATGTCAGCATCAGCTTATCTTCACCGGCTTTATCTAGATAGGAAGACGTAGGAGTACGCTGTTGTGGACTAGTAGATGAACCACCAGGAGTAGGTGGAGGAGTGTTTTCATTTGACCAACCGCTCGAACTGCTCTTGTTATTCTCAAAATGGAATTTCTTGAATGCAGCATCATCAGGGTTCTCACTTGTGTCCTGGTAAAATGCAACAATATCCATAACTGCTTGAGGGTGTTGTTGTTGCTCTTTTTTGGTGATACCACTGGCAGATAATAGTCTTTCCCATTCAATTGGCAAACCAGTATACGAACCATTATCATCAACCCCCACATGGGCAACATGTTTAGCGTTGAATGGTGTACTGATTTTGATGTTCATCTCTTGGGAACTGGTGCTACTTGCACTGGATGTAGTCTTGTTCTTACCAAACATTGATGAAAATACTTCACGAACCTTGCTACCGCTCTTTCTTTTCTTACCATTCTTAGGAGATTGGGTGGAATTGGCACCAGCACCAACACCAACTCCTAAAGTTTCTAGAGATGTTGAAGAACTGACACCATTTTGACCAGGATGAAACTTGTTACTATTTGGCATGACGGGAGTTATTGCTGCTGTTTGATTGTGTGCAGTATACTTATTCGATTCTCCAGGCACACTCTTCATGACCGTTGTAGCCAGCGACGCATCTCTTTGCTTTGTGAGGTGTTGTTCATCAATGTATTCATCTTCTGTAGGTTGTTCATTTCTTAAAAGATTTGGAGAAGCGGTGACATTACTCACTGCATCAGCTTCAGCTTCACTTTTACTCAAAATATTGTCAATGTCAGTAGGTGCAGGTGCAGGTGGTGGCTGTATTGGTTTCCCAGGGTCTAATGTTGGTTTATAACTTGATAATTGGGATCCACGGGCCGATGATGGATTCGAAGGGATTTGAGGATTACTTATTAATGCTGACGAATCTTCTGGAATTTCATCATTGTATGAAGATGACTTAGAAGTTGGTTCAGCGACCGGTTCCACAGCTAATCTTTGTCCGTCAACACCATCGTCATCCTTTTCAGATGCATCGTATTCAATCAGTCGTTGTTGATCTTGATCTTGATCCTTATCCTTTACCTGGTCGTCTTCTTCTAATATGATTTGTGGTGATATATTGGCTGTGTCTACCAAACTCTTAGCTCCGGGACTTTCAAAAGCACTTGGTGAATATGAATCTTTACTAGTACGCTTGTTTATGGATTTCGTTAATTCGTTGTATTGTTCTTCTTCACCATTGTCATCGCTGTGACTTAAGGCTGAGACATTAAAAGTCCCTGGCATTCGTTGGAGCATACCGAATGCTTTATCACCATCATCTCCTTTTGTGTGGTGTTCTTCCACTTCATCGGCGTCTTTGAATTCGTCGTGGTTAATCTCGTCGTCATCTGTCTCTCCGTGTATTTCGTTTGATGATTTATGGAAACCAGATGCAACATCAGCATCACCAGATCCATGCTTTGTGGATATTTCATCTGTATCGTCTAACTCTTCAACTTCATGGTTGAATTGCTTGATTTTCTCGTGCATAGGTGAACCCAAGCTCAACTCAGACGTGTTTGCATCTGCGGTGCTCATGATATTTGGTGGTGGTATTTCTGATGACCCTGATGATACCTGTGAGCTTGTATTTGTAATTGCTCTATCTAATTGTTGTGGCTGTTGTTGTGAGTGTTGTCCATGGGGTGAGGAGTTGGACTCGAGTGGGGACCGAGAATTTGATGAGATCGCATTCATGGTGGGATAGACAACTGGGTGGGTTTATAAGTGACAAAAAAAACGAAAACTCTATCTATACGTTTCTTATGTTCTAAGTAATTCTTATGCTAATTCCTCAATGTGAGATCAGCAGGGGGGTGTTGTATCTATGCAAAGGATGTGTAACTTGATGTTCGTTGTTCGTTGTTTATTTTGAAAACCAAATACAAACTTTAGTAGTAATAAAAGTGTTATGTGTTATACGAAAAATGAAAGGATGGATTACGAGTTAAACGTGTGTAAGTGGGTGAGGTCTGTAGTGGTAATAAATATAACAATAAATAGACAAAACCAAACAGTAGTAAACAATAATTGTTCTTATGGATTGGAAAAAAAAAAGGGATATCTATGGGGGGATGTAGTTGTAAATATTTAATTTGATTACTTGTTGTGTGTTTATTTGTTCACCAAGTAAAACGGGTTCATTTTTTTTTTCCTCTGTGTCTGTTATTTTTTTTTTTTTTTTTGGTTTAGTTAATTTATGTCGTGTACTTTTACAATTTTTCAATAATTTCTTTGTTGGGAGAATTAAAATAATTTAGATAGTAGTGCACCAGGGGCTAAATTGACAATAAGCTAACACTAATTCAATTCTTTTACTATCATTACAAGATTTAATTAACTATGTTACAATTGTTTTATCCCTAAAAACCGAAGAAAAAAAGGAGAATAATGAGACTAAGAATTAAATAAAAATAAATAATAATAATTAAAGTCTATAAGGTACAAACACATAGTTTCATTTCACTTTTGTAAGTTATTATCGAAGTGGGAGGGGAGCAATGCACCACACACACACTCATGGATGTATCACATGTTAATCGTCTAATGCGATTTTCTATAAAACAAACAGTACCACCACGCACACCCACATATAGAAAGAAAGAAACCAAGTCTACCATTTCAACGTCAAGAAAATTTCAAATCCACAGATTATGCCACTCATCAACTTGATGTGAATTCTTATACAATACTCGTCTCCCTGCCCCTCACTTTCGCGCTCTCTTTCCCCCCTTTTCTCTCTCAAAGCGAATTTTCACCTTTTTTTTTTATTATGAATATGATTATTCTGATTATGGTTATTATTTTTGTTAAGCTTTATGGTTACGCAAACAAACCAACAAAAGTTCAATTTAATATTTGTACTGTATATATGTATGTAGGTGTGAAGTATGTATGTAGTATGTACGTACTACTTACTCATGCAACATTTTCAAATATTTGTAGTTAACGAGTGTAGTCTTGTTCACATTTTTCTTCTACAATTACAGGTAGTGTACGTTGATCCAGCAAATTTGTAATTTTACTATATCCAGTATGCATTGTTATTTATATTGGATTATTCTTCCTTGTTCCAACTCATGTTGTGGAAGTTGTCCTTGTCTGTGAGTGGGTTGTATTGTTGAGACAGAAGGGAATATGAAATCCGATAGTATTCCTATTGTTTCACACAATATTGCACTTTGTGTTGTATTGTGTAACTACGCTTAAATGAATCTCAATAAAGGAATCCCAAAAAAAAAAAAACATTTGATAGATGCATCATGTAAGACTAAAACACTAGACTGAACACGCGTGTCCACATATCTAATTTCATTGGATTTGGTATTTTACAAAACGACCAAACAGATGTCTTGACTTTCTGGGGTTAAGAGTTTACTGTATTATTATTAATATTATTCATGTATAACTTAGACTGATCATCTGACCCTGCGTCATTAAAGGGTACTAGCAGGTTGTGAGTATTATATGGCGGGGTGTGGTTACTAGTAAGAGATACACTTATACCACAATGTCTATCACCAACATCGCAAAAAAAAAAATACTCTACCGACCGGTAAAATTGTTCTAGACTTCTAAGTCACTCAAAACAATGGTTTCTCAATGGACTCTTGGCCGTACACACAAACTCAAACAAACAAATACAACACACACACTCATTCACACACATAAACATACACACACAGGGTTCTGGGCCCACTTTATTTCCGTCCATTTATTTTTCGCTCATTATGCACGCACCGATGTATAGAACAAGTCATTTATAATTTATATTAACGTTAACGTCTTTTCTTTCCTATAACTTCAAAACTTCCAATCTCTTCATTAAATGTGTAATTGTTATTAACCAAATAGTCTTTCACGTATCGTTTCAATATAGATACCCCGTTGGCCGAGTGAATACCACGTCCTGTGATCACTCGTACTGGTCCAACCGTGGCAGTATGACCAAACTTATCCATTTTGCCCACCAACTCTCTGTTTTTCTC